>PVKA01039907.1:0-19142 GCA_004027165.1 Ctenomys sociabilis
ACACTCTGATTCAGCCAAAAATAATATTTACCTATGGAGCAGCTAAGTGTTCCACCCCCACCCCCGCTCCCACCATTGGCCTCAGCATTTCATTGTACATACATCTGAGAGCAGCTGGAAAGTTGTTGGAAAGTTCAGAAGAAATTTATTGAAGCTGGGAGATGACCCAAGAGACATGAGCAGGGCACAGGCAGGAAGTTATACTGTTCAGAGCTTGTGGGCCTAGTTTTTTCCCACAAAATATGGTATCCAGTGGGGGAGACGTGTGGGTCTATATCTGTAAGCACCTCAATATATGGCATTAACATCTTCAAGGACCTCTCCCTCAGAAAGACTGTCATCAGTGGAACATCCTTAAAGTCCAAGTAAAAAGATATCTGAATCCCAGCACTCAGGAGGCTGAGGCAGGAGGATTGTTGTGAGTTCAAGACCAGCCTGAGCTACAAAGTGAGCTTAAGGCCAGCCTGAACTGCATAGTGAGACCCTGTCTCAAAAAGACACACACACACATACATACAAAAATATATATATATATCTGCTGCTCATCCTGCCCAGCTTACAGAGGACACCAGACATAGTTCTTTTCCAGCTGGTTGACACTGGGGTGAATGTGCCCTCCAGGCAGAATCAACCCTCTGACCCTATAAGCATAAGTGTTCTCTTTGTACGCCATGCCAGATAACCATATCTCAACACAATCATAGCACTCACAGACAGTTAGAAAAGAAAAAGAATGCTTATTTCCTCTGAGGAATATGAACTATCTTTAAAAAGTATGCTTTTTATACCTATTTATGTAAAAACTACTGGAAATTGCTAATGTGGGGCCAGCAAGATAGCTCAGTGCACTAAGCACCTGTTTAGGCAAGCACAGGGACCAAGGTTCGATCCCTGGCACCACATACAATGTTGGCCCTGCCCCTGGGTATGCTGAACTGGCCACCAAGACCGTGGTGGTGCATGCCTGTAATCCCAGGACTGGGTAGGCTGAAAACAGGAGGATCACTGTGGTCTGTATAGTGAGACCCTGTACCAAATATTTTATTTTATTTCATTTTATGGAAGGGTCTACAGGGTGTTCAGGGTCTTACTACTAGATAAGACTTGTAGTGATCCTCCTGTTTACAGCCTCCTAAGAGCTGGGATTACAGGTGTGTGCCACCACGCCCAGTTTCAGTTGCCATCTCAGCATGCCCCAGGGGCAGGGCCAGCATAGCAGGCCCAGGGATTGAACCCCTGGTCCCTGAGCCTACTTGCAGGTGTTTTAGTCCACTGAGCTATTTGGCCAGTCCTCAAAAAGACTCTTTTTTTTTTTTTTTTTTTTTTTTTTGTGATATCAGGGATTGAACTCTGTACCTGGCCCTTTACAGGCAGGTATTTAAGCCACTGAGCTATCTCCCTGACCTGTACCAAATACAAAAAAAAAAAAAAAAAAAGGAAGAAGAATAATTTGCTGATGTATTTTTTTTAGACAGGGTCCTAAATATAGTTGAGCCTAGCCTTGGACTCACTGTGTATCCTAGGTGACCACAAACTCATGGTGGTCTTCTTACTGTAACCTCCAAAGTATAGGATTTATAAGGCATATGCTGCTGTATCCTTTTTCTTGAGATTAGGCCTCACCATGTAGCTCAGCCTGGCCTCCAACTCACATCAGTCCTCCTGCTTCAGCCTCTGAATGCTGTGATTACAGATGTGTGCCACCCTGCCCAGCACCCAGCCTTTTATTTCACAAGTGTCTCCATAAGCCACCAAGTTGTCGAGGCTAGGCTCAAACTTGCAGTCCTTCAGCCTTAGCCTCCCAGAGTGTATTAGTTACTCTTTTCTCATTGTTGAGACCAATATCCAACACTCAAAATGAGGGAAGGAAAGATTTATTATTTAGCTCACAGTTACTGGAAGTTTTATAGTTTAAAATAGCCTGAATTATGCAGTAAGACCTAGAGCCTTACTTACTCAGGAGAGAGGGTCAGGGCCTCTTCTTCTCCAAACATCTCTTTGCCCAAGGTGGCCTCAATCACAGACTGCCACCTCGTGCTACAGGGTCTGGAGGAGAGTTTGGGGCGCTGCCTGTCCAGGATGATGGGCTCCACACCTCCAAGAGACTGTGGACTGGGGTGAAGGGGGTGCAGAGTACATGCTGCCAGTTTAACTGTTCTCGCTTCTTTGGCCCTGCCCCTCAAGCCTCTTGCTGCTCCTTGAGCTGCAACTGCCCCATGATTTATACGTGGCTTTGTGTGTGTGTGGAGGGCAACTAGGTACAAACCATAACAGTGTACAAATGTTATTGACTAAGCCTTGGGAATTAACTTGGTCTAACTAGAGATCTTGATTTTGTTGCTAGGGAAAACTAAGAATAGTCCCCTACTGCATTTTATTTCACTTTGGTTCACTTCACTTTAAGATAGGGTCTTGGCATGCTGTCCAGGTTGGCCTCAAACTCCTGGGTTCAAGTAATCCTCCTGTCTGAGCTTCCCAAGTGCCTGGGAATATGGGCACACCCTTCTGTGCCTGGCTTCTTTCTTTTTAAAATAATGCTTAATAGCAGGCATAGCTATTCAGAAGACCAAGGCAATAAGGCAAGAAGATTGCTTGAACCCAAATTCAAGACTAGTCCAGGTGACACAGCAAGACCCTGTCTTGAAAAACCTAAATAAAGCATACAGATTTCATGTTTATGCCGAGGCTATATCTGTCAGCATTTTTTTTTTTTTGTACTGAAAATCAAACCCAAATCCTCATAGATGATGAACAAGTGTTTAACCACTATGCTATACCTTTAGCCCTAGCTTTAAAGAAAAAAGATAAAATAAAATAAATTTTATATATACCTGAGCACACATTTCTAATCCTAGAAATCAGGAAGCCAAGGCAAGAATATCACAAGAAGTTCAAGGCCAGCTTGGGCTGCATAGTAAGCTCAAGGTTAGCCTTAAACTACTTAACAAGGCCTGTCTCAATCTATCCCAGCCCTCTCAAAAAAGCATCAATTTTTAGTTAAAAAAGTACTTCAAAAAATAGAAAACTGGGCCAAGGATGTAGCTCAGTGGCACAGTACCTGACTGGCAAGTATAAGGTCTTGAGTTCAATTTCTGGTACCAAAAAAAGAAACAAAAAAAAGACTAGAAAACTGCCACTTCCAGGAAGGTGCTTATGTTGCTGAGCTATCTCCCTAGTCTACTTTCTTACTTCCTTTTCCCTGGCATTGGGCATTGAGCCCAGGGCCTTATACACACTAGGCAAGAATTCTACAGCTGAACAATATCCCCAGCCCTTATGTTCTTGATAAAGAACAAAATTAGAAGAATTTTACCTATGTCCTGTACCCTTCCTCAATACCCCACAGAGTAAGAAGGGGCTTTCTCCAATCTGTTCCTTACAAAAGAGTCACTGAAGTTTCAGCAGCTTGGGCCGTGAAGGGGAGCTATGTGGCCGTCTCAGTTTTTCAGGTATTTGTCACAGGAGGTGAAATTGCACTTTACTCCTGTACAGGGTGAGTTGGAGCCAATGAACATGAATAAATGAACATGCCAATCAATATGGGTGTCACTGCTTTGGCAGATTTTCCCCATGGAAGTATTTTTTTCTTGTCTAGAACAACTTAGAGATGACATTGTATTTCTGTACTTTTCTACTAGGTCCAAGGCTGGCATCGAAAAGCCACCTCATGTGGCTTTTTGTTGGTCCCTGTTTTGGAGGGTCCTTTTGCTCTGCCCAGTTACCTGTATGGCGATCCCCTTCGAGCCCAGCTCTTCATTCCACTCAACATCAGCTGCTTGATCAAGGAAGGCAGTGAGCATCTGTTTGACAGTAAGAGATATTCCCCTCTTGAAGCACTGTGTTAGTGAGACCCTTGCCCCAAGAATACCTCTCTGGGCATTAGTCAGGCATTAGTCAACACAGGCTAGTAGGGGGTGGGAGAGACTTTCTCCAAGGGGCTAAAATGATTGAGTTTTCATCCTTGTTCTTCACTTAGTGGCTAAGCCTCAGACTTCTTATTACTAAAATCAAATTGGATAGATTTGTCTTATCACTTTTGAGGCCTTCCATAAGATGTGGGGCAGTTGGTAGAAGAGGATGCCATGTGCATAAATCCCTGGCAGCTCTGCTGTTTTCCAGTGCTGCCTTTTGTTTGCATCAGCCTAACTGGTCTGTTGGCTGCCCAGTTTTGAACTTCACAGAAGGCTTGAATATACTTCTTTGCAGAAAGGCATAAAAACAGGGCATTGAAAGCAAAAGAATGCCAGTGTCATATAGTGTTGTAATGTATCAGCTCCTGGAAGCCTGCATATGGTTTGAACCCTAAATATCAACAAATATAAAGCAGAGGTGGAAGTGGCTCAGAGAACGACAGCAGAATGCAGGTCAATATGGTTACCAATCAAAATGGGGCACACAGAGTCTACCTGACTTGCCACTTAGTCCATCAAGTTTAGGACAGATCAGAGGATGAGGTCTACTTTACATAGTATAGTACATCGCTCTTTATTTTGCCCCTGTCTGTCTGTTATGCTATTTCGTGAAGTTTTCCATGAGTTTCACAGATGATCCTTTTTAAAATCAAAGGCTAGATTTAATGCTAATATCTAAGGACCTGTTGACATAAAGTATGACAGAAAGAACTTTTGATGTAAGGGAGATGTTTTCTTTCCATGCTCTTATAAGTGTGTGTCCTGGTGGCAGCAAAGGGTAAGGTGGTCTTCCATGTGAGAAAGGCCAAGGTCAATATCTAGTGCTTTCATGTGACATGCCGCCCTACTTGTACAAATAGCTTTTGTTCAAAGGCTCATCTGTATAGTCTTTGTTTAAAAGTTAGAAGATATTTCTGTATATATACAATGTTCCGAATGGTGGTTGGGCTACAGGTAAGGCCCACAAAGTCCCTTTCTGGAGGAACTTTTTTTTTTTTTTGTGGAACTGGGGATTGAACTCAGGCCCTTGTGCTTGCCAGGGAAGCACTTACTCCACTGAGCCATCTCCCAGCCCACACAAAGTCCCTTTCTGGCCATAGATTCCAAGATAATAAGGAGTTTTAAAAGTCCCTTTGCATGCGCATTAGCAGCAGTGAGAGAGGACCATTTATGCATCCTTAAAACACTGGATGATTGTGTTCTGTCAGACAATTTTAAGCCAGGCAGCTCCTTGTAATGTTGTTACTAATATGTTGGAGGGACAGAGAGATCTTTCTTCATATCATCTCCAAGACTCTGGGGCTTTCCACCCTCATTGTAACTGCACAGCAATTGCCCACAGGGCTGGCATCAGAGGACATTTTTGTGCAAGTTGATGGTGTTCCTTGCAAGTTATTACCCAGTCTTTAAGACCAGCATCCTCTGTCGGTTGTCATGGTTACAGCTAAAGAAAGGAGTCCTACTTTAAAGGAGTAAGGGCTTGAGCCTAAAAATCAATTTTTTGCTTCTATCTCTTTTCTTCCTGTTATTGCTGCTTCCTGTAACAGTGAATTCAGAATCTTAAAATCTAATGAGAATATGCTGTGTGTGTGTGTGTGTGTTCCTACTAAAACCAAAGCCCTTTTTTCATTTTTGCTCTCTCTTGTCTGAAATCTATCTTGGCTAGAAAGAGTTACAAAATTACCTCAGGCACCTGAGGCCTTTGGGGTACTCGTGCAATTGCTATCCCAACCCTCAACAACTCCCAAGAGCTGGCTGGGCCCTGCCGCCTGTTGCTATGTGACAGACTGCTCAGCTCTCCCAGCTCCTCAGCTGCATTCTTATGAAAGCAGTACAATGGCTGATGGGGGAGGGCCACATGTGCTCTGATTACTTGTCAAAAATTTATTGTTATGTTTACTTGCTTCAGTTTCCCTACCCCTAAAAAGGAGCTTATACATTTGTCTTTCCTCATGAGGAAGTGGAAAATTTGGAATATAAAACCATAGGTAGAGTTGTTATTGTTCCTTAGAAGCAGCTAACATGCACTTATAGTTTATCTTCTCTTTATACTTTAACAAGCTCCTCTCAGCCTTTGGTGTAGGACGTCATATTGAGCTCTTGTAGCTCACATTGGTGGCTGAGGACTTATCACTTTTCTAGACCCTGCTGTACCCTATCTAAAGGGATGGCATGAACATATGGTTCTTTCTTTGACCTTGGGATGGAAGCTGGTCTTTCAGATAGTGTGGAAAAGCAGAGATTAGGCTTCATGGATGACAATTTACAATAGTAGTTGTATAAGGTATGGAAGCCTAGGCAGAAGGGAAATTATAAATCTTGTCATCACATCTTAGCATTTATTCTCATTCTTTCAGGTTTTGAACCGGAAACATATTGGGATCGAATGCATCTTTTCCAGGAAGCCATTGCACACAGGTTTGTCCCTTCAGCCAAAGGGAATAATGGCAAAGAGTCAGTATGTGTCTTCAATACCAATTAAAGAAGTGAAACCCAGTTAGTTTTGTTTCTAGGGAAAAAAGGCAAAATGATCTCTTCCACTAATGACAAGTTCACTGCTTATCTCCCATAAGACTCGGCCTTCCAGTTCCTGTAGCTGTTGTTTTTTAGACCTTATGCCTTCTTCCTGTTGAGGGAGAGCTTGGCACTCTTTCATTAGCCTCCAGTAGGGGCTTTAGCCAAGTTATCCAGGAGATAGCATGAAATGAAAATATCGTAGCTTGGTGTGGTAGCACACACCTATAACCCCAGCAACTTGGGAGGCTGATGCAGGAGGATTGCAAATTCAAGGCCAGCATGGAAAGCTTAGCAACTAATGAGATCCTGTCTCAAAATAAAAAAGTGGCAGGTGATGATGTTCTGTGAGAAGTCCTTAGGATCAGTCTATAAAAATAAAATTTAAGCCGGGCATGGGGGCGCATGCCTGTAATCCCAGCACTCGGGAGGCTGAGGCAAGAGGATTGTTGTGAGTTCGAGACCAGCCTGAGCTACAAAGTGAGCTTGAGGCCAGCCTGAACTGCATAGTGAGACCCTGTCTCAAAAAGACCAAAATAAATAAACAAATAAATAAATAAAAATAAAATTTAAAGAGAGAAAAATAAAAATAAAAGAGAAAAATAAAAATTTCAGACCCTTGACATGTGTTGAAAATACAATGAATGATTAAAAAGCAATAGGTGAGCTTCGTGCAGTGGCACACACCTGTACTTGCAGCTATTTAGAAGGCTGAGGCAGAAGGATCAAGTTTGAGACCAGTCTGGGCAACTAAGCAAGACCCTGTCTCAAAATTAAATATAAAAATGTCTTGGGTTGTGGCTCAGTGGTGGAGCATTTGCTTAGCAATATATAGAGCTATGAATTCAATCCCTAGTGCCACAAAAAATAATACATAAAAGCAATAGATGTTAGTAGTTGCTCCTTGGCATCTAATATATATGCCAGGAAGAGCCTTTCTAGGCTTAGCTGTATCCGCCTGGAGTAGTCCAGCAAATTACATTGTTTGCAGTGTTGTAATCATGTTGAAAACAAAGCCTCCTATTCTTGCTTCAGTGACCTTGCTATACCTTTGACAGTGTGCTGTTATTTCCCCCATACATACACTCACAGCCAACAGGGTGAAGTCCAAACTCATTAAGTCTCTTCCACCCAAGTGGGCCCTGCCTACTTTAGCCCTTATCCTGAGGTATAGACCTACCTCAGGTACTTAGTAGAGGCTATGGAATGGGTTCCAAGGTAACTGGTTTCTTCCTTCCAGTGAGATGCCAATTTGGAATTGTTGAGGGAAGCATCAAGACCTGGTCCATCCCCACCTCTACCAGTATCTGGATGAGGAACTGTGGAAATTGTGTAGCAAGTCATGGAATTACCAAGCCTTCATTTTCTCATGTCACTCAGACTTGTTGGGCTTACCTAATGAGCCTATAGGAGAGTAGTCATTAGGAAAACCTCAGCTTACTGATGAGTAAGTAGCTCTTATATTGCTTGCCTTATACCTCACCAGGCAATCATATCATTTTACTGCCAGTATATCACTTGAAATATGACCTCTATTAGCCAGATAATTCTTTTTTCTTCATAATAGGCTCTTCTTGATCTCCCTTAGGCTAGATTTTGATCATATTTTCTTTGAATTATTGCCCTTTCCTTTTCAACCTACTTTTCTAACCCGTTTTTTTGTTTGTTTTTGTGGTACTGGGGATTGAATTCAGGACTTTGTGCTTGCCAAGCAGGCACTTATATCCCCAGCCCCCACCCCAACCCCTGATTTTCTCAGGTATCTTCCCACCAGTTCCCATGCATCACTGCACCAGACTTGACTATGTGTCACTTTCCACCTTTTAATCTAGGTCCCTACCTCCTCTACTGCTATCAGTGTCTTCTATCAGGGATCCATAGATCCCTCCACTCTGAATTTCTCTTTCCTTCCCCACACCCCCTTTTTTTAAGGAGGAAAAAATTTATTGCTTACCGCTTTCCTTTTCCCAACACTGTCACTCTATTATACTGATTCAGGGACCCTGGAGCACAAAGTTACACATTTTTCTCATTTTTTTCTTTTTCCACAGTGCTTAGCAAAGTATCTTGCCCTCTTGGTCATTTTCTTGTCTTTGAAACATAACATCCAACACCCACAGGTTAAAGGATGAAAGGTTTATTTTGACTCACATTTTCAGAAATTTCAGTCTACTGTTGGTAGGCTCTATGACAGAGACAGGTTCTAAGACTGATACAGAAGGACCTGGGTAGAGGAAAGGTGCTCATGTCATGGTGGCCAGGAAGCAGAGAGAGAAGACAGGAGCCAGGGAAGTAAACATTTCCTTTCAGATCACACTCTCAGTGACCCACATCTACTGACCAGTCCCCAATGACTAACAGTAAGTTGGGCCTTGTTGATGCTTGTCATGCCATCAGTAAGTCATCACCACCATGACTCAGGCACCTTCCAAAGATCAGATGAGCATATAAAGTCTTTGGGAAACATTTTTAATTTAAACTATTAACCTGCCTCTGGCCACCAAAAGATCATCTGTATCTCTTCAGGCAAAATGAATTTAGTCTATCTCTTAAGTGTCATCAGAGTGTTAACAGTTCCACCTCTGCTGAAAGGTCTAAGCCCAAAGTCTTGTCTGAGACTCAAGGCAAACTCTTCATCATGAGCTCCTGTATATATTGCCAACCTACAAGGGTATAGGGTAAATTTTCCTATTCCAAAAAGGAGGGGTAGGAGGATAGAAAGGAATGGGATCAAAACCCATTAAATCCTGTAGCTCCATGTTCAGTACCTGGGGCAAATTGTAGTGATGTGATTTCCACAGGGTTGCCATAGTCCTGTGATATTACCAATTGCAGCTCTAATAGCTTCTCTCTTGGGGTGGCTCACTCACTGCCTGTGACTTTCCTCAAATGTTCTACATTTCCGGCTTCTCCAATTTCATAGATTTATGTACTGCCCCCTCAGGGGAGCAGTGACCAGGCCTTCTTCCAAAATCTGGGTGGAAGCCTCTCTGACTCCATAAGTCTTGTATTCATTCTGCATGCCTTGCATCTCCAACCTTTCCAACTCCTGCAAACCAGTTACAAATGCTTTTAAATCTCATAGTCAAAGCAGTGACCTCACTTCTGGTACTAAAATCTCTTGGTCACTTTCTAGTCTTTGAGACACAATACCTGACACCCAGAGTTCAAAAGAAGAGCTCACAGTTTCAGAAGTTTCAGTTGATGAAACATGCCAAGACACGAATAACATGACAAAAGGGCCTGGAGGGGGAAAGTGGTTTGTGTTGTGGCAGCAAGTAAACAGAAGTGAGGAGCCAGGGAAGGAGTACACTCTCCAATTCATGCCTTTGATGGCCTGCCTCTTTTTATATCAGACCTCATCTCTTAACAGCAAAATCAACTATATTATCCCATGATTCAGTCAGCTTCCACAGGGTATTTTGGAGTATTCTTTTTTTTGGGGGGTTGGGTGCTGAACCGGGGATTGAACTCAGGCCCTTGCACTTGCCAGGCAAGAACTTATTCTACTGAGCCATCTCCCTGGCCCTGCGGAGCCTTCTTAATCTAAACCATGATGGGAAATTTCAGTGAGAATATGGCTGTTAAATGACATACAAGTTCACCCATAGTCCTGTCTGAGAAACAGCTAGAAAAGTATCCATTCACCCTGGATACTCACTGCTCTGACTCCTAATTCCTTCAACTTCCCTGGGTTGTTGGGGTAAAAATAGTAGAGCTTCTTACTTTTACTGTGATCCTGGCTTACATTTTCCCCAAGTGGATAGTGAGGTAGCCAGGGACCATGTGGTTAAATTAAATTTTTAACCTATGTGTGTATTTATATATGTATGTTCTTGTTTTTGTTTTTTGAGACTACATCTCAAAAAACTAACTATGCAGGGCCAGCCAAATAACTCAGCAGATGAAAGTGCCTGCTTAGGCAGATGCTGCAGCTGGGGTTTGATTCTCCAGCATGCCGTGGTGGTGTGCACCTGTAATCCAGCTCTTGGGAGTCTGAACACAGGTAGATCACTGTGAGCCCGATCTAGGTAATGAGACATTGTAGACCCTTACTAAAATACAAAACAAACAAATAACAACAACAACAAAACATAACTATGTAGTGCAGGCAGACCTTGAATCTGTGTCCTAGGCTGGTCTCAAACTTGTAATGATCCTCCTGCTTTATCCACTGAGTGCTAGGATTATAGGCCTGCACCAACATACCCAGCAAATTATATTTAATTATTTATTTTTACCAGCAAATTGTATTTTAAAAAATAAAGATCTTTTCCAGTGATCTAAGGAGAAATGAGGCAAGAATACTCTGGCTTGATAACAAAGGAGAGAGGAAGCAGAGGAAAATCCAGGCCATTTCCATACACCATAGAAGCAGCTTGGAGATGAAAGAGATGAGGGAGTGCACATTAAGCTATCTATTCAATTTGCATGTTTGATTTTATGTTATTTTTGGTAAATACTTAGAAAATGCCAGTATAAAGTGGTCAGCTTAGAGGATTTGGCACAGCTCTTCCACAAGGAGCTCAGTCCAGGAAAGCAGACAGGCACCTTACCTCCTTTAGCTCTGCCTACATCACTGCCTTCATTATATAAATGTTTCAAACTTAGAGGCCAGGAGCCACATGTTAGCACGTCCTTTACAGCTCTTAGCAGGTAGGACTATAATAAATGCACCCATGGAAATAGAAAAACCAAGAATAGAACAGGCCATAGATGAGAAGTAGAACAGAACAAGTCATAGATGAAAAATGTTTTTTTTTTTCCTGCCTATTTCCAGAGCAGAGCAAAGAGCCCCAAATTGGTGTTCCTCACTTTTAATGTACAGGCTGCCTAAGTGAGCACATGGCCGTCACTTTTAAAAGGAATTCAAATAAGATACTTTATTTCATTTCAATTTGATGCCTTTATTGAGAACCTTTCTATATGCTTAGAGTGAGAACAAGGGGAAATGGGGGAGAGGTGTGGCTAAGGTGATAAAGTGTGGGTGAACGCTGTGGCTGGCAAGCACAGTAGGTAGTTCAGTGAAAGGCAGAGTGGAGGTTGGGCACGGGAGAGGGTGGGGGAGAATGTGCAGTGGGGAGACCTGCTCAGTCTGACGGATGCCACAAGAATGGGAGGGTATGGCTGGGCCATGGTGGGGCCTTGATGAAGTGTGCAGCAGGTCCTCCCTGTGGAGGTAAAAACATTTGGACAACAGAAGGCTGTGGAGCCACAATGTTGGAAGGCTTGGGGTGGCGAGAATAAAGATAAGCAGCACATGAGGTCCACCTTGAATAAGATTCCTTTATTTTGTGCTATCAGAGAGTTAACTAGCCACACTCTCCCTTGTTCTTTTAGCTAAGGAGGCTCTAACCAGTGTGTCTTCCTGTCCTTTCCTTAGATTTGGGTTTGTACAAGATAAATACTCTGCCTCTGCTTTTAACTTCCCTGCTGAGAACAAGCCTCAGTACATCCATGTTACAGGTGAGGTCCTGGGGTAAAACACTGGGCAGTTAGGGCCTCTGTGGCAGAAGCATGAGCCCTCAAAGAGATGGACTGTTCATGAAGGTCCCATCCCGTACACTGAGCCTGAGGTAGCAGAACCTCCTCAGCTAAACTCTGGGTGTCCCTGTGCTGGCTGCCACCCAGGCCCTGCCCTTTCCCTTCAGGGACGGTGTTTCTGCAGCTGCCCTACTCCAAGCGCAAGTTCTCAGGGCAGCAGCGACGGCGGCGGAACTCCACAAGCTCCACCAGCCAGAACATGTTCTGCGAGGAGCGGGTTGGCTACAACTGGGCCTACAACACCATGCTGACCAAGACATGGCGTTCCAGTGCCACAGGGGATGAGAAATTTGCTGATCGGCTGCTGAAGGACTTCATGGACTTCTGTATCAACCGTGACAATCGGCTGGTCATGTTCTGGATGAGTTGTCTGGAAAAGATGCACGCCAGTGCCCCATGAAGCCAGGCTGCACGGGGCTTGGAGGGCTGCTGTTCCCATGCTGAGGAAAGAGGATCTGAGTCAGGTTTTCAGCATCAGGTGTTAGATTGCTACTGTCTGTGAGTGGGGGCCATAGCTTCTTTCTGGCCTTCCCCGAGTATTCTGTTCCAGGAGAAAGACTTTAGAGGCAGCTGCTGCCGCTACCACCTGATCCCATTAGCAAGTGCCAGAGCAGGAGGGAGGCACAGACTGTCTGTGGGAGGCTATCAGTATCTGGAAGAGTGGGCAGGCAGCCCCCATGATTGTCCCTGGAGAGAAGGTGGCTCCTATTAGTGTCCTCCACCATTTATGGTATAATCTGAACAGAATCTGCTGCTTCCTTCCCAGAAGTATGCACAGTGTGTAAGATAATTATGTGAAATAATGTACCATAGGTCACACCAGCTGTATATACCTGTAAATACATATCAGAAGTAAATAAAACTTCATGTGCAGCATCTCTGGCCCCAGCCTTCTTCCCAGTAGCAGCAGTCCCATCCCTAGTCATGATAATAAAATAGGCACAGACAGTGTAGACCTCAGGAAGACATTGGTTTGGACAGTCTGGCTGTGGGTTAACTGAGAGATTCTTCACACACTCGCGCACACACACACACACACACACACACACACACACACACACACACACACACACACGGACCCTTGGGCAGCATTAGGTGTACTTCCAGTTGGCACTGGTGAGATGACTAGGTACCTTTTGGCTGTATGATTAAGGGTGAATTTTGCTAAGCCTGGTTCTGGAATGAGGACATCACGGCATTCTGAAACATGTCAAAAGAAAAGCTGAGCTTCTCTTGACTTCCGCTTAGGTCCCACTGGTTAACAGGATAGGCTGCAGCATGGAGCCTCCATCTTAGCTCCTCACTCTATCCTGCTTAGGAGAGGTAGGAGAGTGGCAAGCCAGAGGAGAGAACCTGGAAGATACTATCACGTCCTCTATCTCTCTCCACCTAGAATTAATCACAGGCCCCACTGATTTACCTCCTCATTGCTTAAAATTTCATCCTCTTCTCCTCAGGGCCTGTGTTACCACTTCAAGTCCATGTTGCTTCTTGGCATAATTCTCCTTTGTCTTTCCCTTATAGCTCTAGGAAAACCTAACTTGTCTTTACTTTTACTCTGGGCCATTTCTCTACTGTGCAGTTGGAGTCTTTTAGAGAAAAATTTGTTTCTGCCACTTATTTAGAATTCTCTGAAGATTTGAATTTCAAAGTCTTAGATGTGAGCCTAGGATTTAGTGCAATGGCAGAGTTAGAGTAACCTGCTTAGTTACGCAGGATCCTGGACTTGATCCCCATCCCCCAAAAAAGTCTTGGATGTAGCCCACATGGTCCTATACAACCATTGTGCAGTTGGAACTTTGGAAACTACCAGTTCAGAACCTTTGCACATGCTGTTCCATCTGAACTTAGAGCTCCTAAAGTGCAGCTGGTGATGTTGCATGCAGAGATTTTAAAAGGCTAGGTTTGTTAATATATATTAAGGAATAGTTGGTGATTCATGGAACTTTCTTTTCCTTTTTCAAAATCCTTCAAACAAACCAGTGCTCTCAAAACATCAGTCTTCTTATCTATATATAAAATAGGATGCTATCTCTCAAGGTAGTTGAAGATATATGTATATGAAAGGAGTTACTAACAAGAAGGCAGTAAGTGGTGGTTCTTTTCCTCTAGTGGCTATTTCTACATTCCTGGATGACAGTCTTCTTCACTATGCTCCCAAGCCATCTTTCTGAGTAATGGTGCTAAACACAGTAGCTCTTGGCCTGTTCTGATGACATGATCACTTGTGATCCTTAGTGTCAAGTGTGTAAAGCCAGAAGTTGCCCTCAGTTTATGTGTCCACAGGTGGCTAGGAAATAGACTCAGAATATCTGACAAGGAGTAGTAGGTAATGAGTTAGAATGCTGGATTATTTGCCTGTGAGAGCTGAACCTGAAACACCTGCTCTTGAGCCCCAGTTCCCTCTGCTTGCATGCTTACAGTCCTCTCAGTTGAGGATTCCCTCCACTCATTACCCAAGCCAAACTCTGAAGCTTAACTGAACACCTTCCCCTTCTATCATCAGTTTCTCCCAATTTTTCACTTAACCTATCCCTTAGACCTGCCCCCTCCCTCCCTCCCTGCTGCCTAGGTGCAGAGCTCGGCTCTCAGGGAATATAACATTTAATTAGATATTGTTAAGATTTGAAAGGTTCCCCCCCCCCCCAGTAATTTCTTGTATTGAAATCTTAATTCTTAAATATATAGTATTTGGGAGGTGGGGCCTTTGGCTGGTAATAAGACTTAGATGAAATCATGAGGATAGAAATCCCCATGATGGCCTTTGTGACCCATGCTAGGCTTACTGTGTCCCTCCCGTGATCATGCCCTTTACCATGTCAAGATTGAGGCAAGAAGGCCCTTACCAGATGCCCATACCATGTTCCTGAATTTCCTAGCCACCAGAAATATAAGCCAAATAAACTTCTAGTCTTTATACATTTTTTAGTCTTGGGTATTTTGTTATAGCAACAGGAAGTGGACTAAGATACAGAAGGTAAGTGGATACAGATGGGAAGGCCACCACTAGAGGTACAGGTATAGGGGACCCTTGACTTTTAAACTCAGTTCATTCCCAAGGGCTAGTTGTAACTCAAGTTGTCAGTTGAAGGCTCAGGCTCCTCTACACAGTCTTCAAAGTCTCTCTCCTATATATATAGGCAGACTCAGTGTCCTTAGCGAGACATTGGCCCAGGTTTTCTCATCCCCACACAGGAGAGGATGTATTGTTTCACCTTTAAAGGTTAAATCTGTAAGCACAAGCATCTGGTATTTGGGTCATACCTCAAGACTTCGGTCATAAAATTCTGGTTATAACCCAAGTTGTTCATATATCAGGCTGGGTATAACTAGCATCCACTCTATAGATATAAAGGGGCTGGGGAGATGGCTCAGTAGAATAAGCACTTCCCTGGCAAGTGCAAGGGGCTGAGTTCAATCCCCAGCTCCACCAAAAAAAAAAAAAAAAAAAAAAAAAGTCATGCTCTTATAGATATAAAGACTTTCATATAGAGGGGAAGCTAACAGATTTGGAGGTGAGAGGACTTGGATTCAAATTCCAGTCCTGCCATTAGCTTTGAAAATTAGTGATGTGTCTCCTGAGCCTGTTTCTTCTGTTAAATAGAAATGATGTGACCTCACCTCTTCAGACAGACACACACACCCTTATTGCTCTTTTATGCTTACATGCTGACCCATTTCAGCTTAACAGGCTAGGAATTTCCTGATGTCAGGTACCAGATCTCTAACCTCTGCCTTATAGTGTGCTTCCTGGCACATGCATCACATTGTAAATGAATCATTGAGGTAAAAGGAGGCCCACATGGCAGGGCCCTTCACAGGCTTCATAGGAAGGACACATGAGCTGTGAGAAAGAGCTTAGTGGGATTCACCAGATCTGGTAACATGCTGGAACCACAGAGCCCTGTAGCAGGTAAAGTAGTGACTGAAGGCAACAGGAAAGACCCAGGTCTGTGAGAGGCTGAGTATCTGGACCACAAACTGTCATGACCAGTTATCTCTTGATGGCAGGCAGTTTTATGCACATCCCTTCATGCAAAAGGCACTTAGTCCATCTGCAGTGGAATTAGTTCCAGAGCTTCTGCCCTTATATAAAATGCATAAAACTGCCTATCATCTATGCACATCTTCCTGTATACTTTTTTTACTTAAATTTTATATATTTGATACAGGGTCTCACTGTGAAGCTCGGACTCATAGTAATCATTTTTCTTTCAGCCTCCACAACACTGAGATTATAGGCATGCACCACCACACCTAGACTTGGTTGCCAGCTCAGCTCATCCAAGGGTGCAGGCCAGCCTAGCATGCAGTACTGGGGATTGAACCCTGGTCCCTGTGCTTGCCTAAGCAGCCACTTAGTCCACTGAGATATCTCATGGGCCCTCTTCCTGTATACTTAAATCATGTCTGCATTAGAATACCTAATACAATGAAGACACCATGTTAGTAGTTGTTATACTGTATTATTTAAGGAATAGTGAGAAATTCTGTACATGTTCAATACAGACACAACCTTCTTTTTTTCTTTCTTTTTCTTCTTCTCTTTTTCTTCTCTCGCTTTCTTTCTTTCTTTCTTTCTTTCTTTCTTTCTTTCTTTCTTTCTTTCTTTCTTTCTTTCTTTCTTTCTTTCTTTCGATAGGGTGTTGCTATATAGTTCAGGCTGGCCTTGAACTGTATGCAGCCCAGATTGGCCTCACATTTGGAGCAGTCCCTCTGTCTCATCCTCCTAAGAGCTGTCTTTGTGTTTTTTAAAAATATTTAGAATATAGCTTAACAATCCTTAAGAACCAAAATTAAGTTTATGAACATTGCATTACATTAGAACCATAACATTTCACCCCTGGCCCCCCAAAAATTCATGCACATCCCTTCATGCAAAAGGCACTTAGTCCATCTGCAAGAGTTGCCAAAATTCTTGACAGTTTCATCATTACTGAAAAGCCAAATCCTGAGAGACAGAAGGCAAAGTCTTTACTTGCAAACTGCTATGTTAATGAAAAGTTTAACAGTTTCAAAATTCAATAGCACAAAATATTTTCATTTCAGAAGTTACAAACAGAATACAAAGGAATGAGAGGAAGGGGTACATGACACATGCCTAAGATGCAAAGCAAATCTGAAACTTTGCTGAAGTGGATAAGAAATCATGGGAGATAGGGCCAGAGAGATGGCTCAGTAGAATAAGTGCTGAGTTCAATTCCCGGTTCTGAAAAAAGAAAAGAAAGAAAGAAATCATGGGAGAGGAAACTGAAGAAAAGTCAATACACAGGTTTTTAAGTTACCTATAAAAGTTGAGATGCATGCAGTCACGGTGATCATTCCATTTATAAAGTGTTTCCTGTGTTCTGGGGAATGGCACACTTTAGCAACATAGTAGATGAAAGGTAAAAGGCCTCAGGAAGTAGGGCCAGGCCCACACAACTACCAAACAGCTAGGCTAGGAATCAAGTTAGTGGGATGCTAGAACATACTCCCTTCTCACTGTGGGTCAATGAAGCGCTACCTCCTGCTTTGTTAGGAGGCCCTGTTGCCATTGCCCTTTACTAATTGTATTACATGTGTGTGAAACCCTGCAGGGACACAGGTTCCAAGTAGCATAGATATAGCTTCACAGATTTTCTGGCAGAGAGCAGTGACTTCAAGTAGGAATCAATTGCCTTTCCTCTCCGAGACTTCGATTTGGAATGCTTTCTCTGGCTCTTTCCTTTCACCTATAGCTGCTGACTTCAGACTGCACATATTTCAGGCAGCTCCTGGTCTTCAGACCACAGCCACACACTTCCCCTAAACTAACTTGGCATGGCCTGCTTGTGGCATTTGCTTGTAACAGACCCAAGTACCAAGAATTTGTTCAGATTACAGTGTTCAGATTTGACCTTCACCTGTTTCTGGCTGCAGCAAGAGCATCTCTCTCTCCTCAGTGAATTAGTACATAGTCCTTCTAAGAAGACAGTATCTTCCCACATGGGAGCAAGGGAACAGGGAGAGTCATTGGGTCCTGAAATTTTCATCTAAACTCATCTGGCAATGACTCTTGGAGAAATCTTGGGGACCACAAGATTATAGGGCAGTGCCCTCATCAACCAATAGGAAAGCTGACTGTAGAGTTAATTCAAGATCCTGTTGGTCTCTCAGAGAATAGTTAGCACTGGAACTGAGCCTCTTACTTGCCTGTGCTCTTTGCATCATATCCAATTGCTTCTCCAAGCTCAATATTTTCCCTATCCCTTTGATGCTTCTCTACATCTAGTGATACTGTTCACAGGATTTTTTTTTTTTAAATCAAGAACCGGATCTTTTTGGCCCCAAAACAGCAGAAAGAATAGAGAGATGAGGCCAAATACTATAAGTGTATATACTCTTATAGAGGAACAGCTAATGGGGGACACTCAGCTCAAATGGGGCTTCAGCTAAGGAAGTTAGCAATTAGTCATGAGAGTGCAAGCTAGTTACAGAAAAAAGACAGCAGCAGGTTTTTATTCATTTGTTGAGGTGGACTGAAGTCTAATAATCATCAGTAGCCAAGGGCATGATTTCTAAAGATACTTTTGCTTGTGTTTGACCACTCAGTATGGTCAGCTTTCTCTACAGGCTGTTGAATTTTCATGTATCTTGAGCTATCATCCTGCAGAAAACATCTGGCCTTATGGTTCTAGGCCCTCTGATAGGGTCAAAGGAATTCAGATTTCTGGGATTTTGTTTTTGTTGTTGAACCAGAAATTGAACTCAAGACCTCACACTTCATAGGCAGGAGCAGTGTCACTGAGTTATATGCTTGGCTTGATTCTTAGGATGTTATGGTTTCTGAAAAAGTGCAGAAAAAAGGGGAGAAAGAAAACATGTTCCAGCTTTAACAAAAGACCAAATTAACCCTATATCATAGTCTTGGGAGAAATACCAAGGGCTGATCAAACCCACAGATACCAAGAGGGGGTATGGCAGGGAATAAAGAAAAAGAAACAAATCTCAGTATATAAGGGGGGCCAGAAAGACTTTGACATGAATCAGGTGTGGTGGCTCATACTTGGGAGGTTGAGACAGGAGGATTCCAGACTGGCCCAAGAGCTACAAAAAGTGAGCACAAGGCCAGCCCGAACTGCATAGTGAGATCCTGCATGAAAGAAAGAAAGAAAGAAAGAAAGAAAGAAAGAAAGAAAGAAAGAAAGAAAG
>PVKA01039908.1:0-11563 GCA_004027165.1 Ctenomys sociabilis
CCCCCCCGCGCGGCGACCAGTCCAGCGCTCGGGGATCTAATTCCCGCACTCTGATGCCGACTAGCGCTCACATAGCCCCACACGCTTCGCTGACCTGCATGTCCACGTCTGTGCCGTGCCTCCTCAAGGCCTCGGCCTCCTTGGCTTCCCTTCCCACGGCCCCTGACCAACGCAGACCGAGTGCCAGGGCCCTGCTGTGGAGTTGGAGCTGGGATCCGGCTCGCAGCTGCGCCTGCAACATGCCAGCTTCTGCCTGCTGCCCAATGTCTTTCAAGTAACCATTGCTGTCAATTACCTGTTTTTTTTTTTTTTTTTAATGATTGATTGTGAGGTAAACGTGGTAACCACTGCACTATGGAAACCGTTATACTGATTGGTCGGTTGATTTGGTGCCGGGTCTCTGTGCAGCTTGGGTACATAGTGATCCTCCCGTCTCAGCCACCCGAATGCTGGGTTTACAGTGCGCACCATCACCCCGGCTTCGGCGGCAGACACGGCGCACGCGAGTTTCTGGGGCTGGCACAGCATGTGGACCAGGGATCAAACCTGGGTCCCTGTGTCTGCCAAGGAGGCCCTTAGACTGCTGAGCCATCTTCCCGCCTGCAATTACCTTTTTAATGTACTTTATGGTAGGAGACTTTGCGTTTAGTCTTATGTCTACATTAATTTCTTTATGTGGCACAAAATCTAGTTTGAAGCCCATTTTGTGCACGTGTGTCTAGTGGGGTCAGCACCGGGTGTGGGGAAGGCTTTTCCCCACTAATTTATTTACACACCTTTGACAAGAAGCAGCTGCCCAGTAATGCCGGCCCTGTGTCTGGTCTTATGTTTGTAAGTTTTAGTCTGTTCTAGTTGACAGTTTATCTGCCTCTCCCCCGTTGTCACTAAAGCTTTACACTAAGTCCTAATCTTAGGTGGTGACAGTTCTCCAATTCTTAGTTATTTGGGCTACACTAAGACTCTTGTACTTTTATATGAATTTAACAATCTGTTTATCATTTTCTCTGAGGAAAAATTTGCTAGTAATTTATTTGGTATTTCATTAAATCTGTATGTGGCTCAATTTATTTTGTTTGTTTTTGTTTTAAAGAGGAAAAAACAAAACAAAACACAATCTCAGAACCAGGCTTTCGCTCCACAGTCGCCGTCCCCCACCTGACTCCGTGGAGCCGAGCTCCCTCACGCCGTCCTGCGGGCCAGAGTGGAGGTCGGGCCGGCGGAGCGGTGTCCTCCGTCTGTCTCTGGCGCGCACAGCCTCCCCGCGCGGGCGCGCCCGGACGCGCAGTGCATGTGGAGCCGCGCACCTGTGCGGCCCGGATCCCTGCCCCAGCCGCTCCCTGCTGCCTCCCCTCTGTAGCTGGCCGGACTGTGGACAGACCAGAAGGCCTTGAGTGGGCAGGGGGCTGTTCTTTACTTCAAGAAAGTTGAGGGAGGCTGCAATGTGTTTCTAAAAGGAGGAGCTCCGCTAAAAAGCGGAGACCGCGAAGGACAGAGGGAGGTTCCAAATGCAGAAGGAGGCTGTCGCGGGCCTGTGGCCCTGGGTCCGAGGGCGGCGTCCCGCGAAAGCCTCCAGAGAAGGGCTCCGCGGGGCCTGGCCTCCCGTCCGTCCGTCCGTCCGTCCGGTGGTGAGGAGCCGCTCTCTGTCTCCCGAGCCGCTCTCTGTCTCCCGGGAGTGAGAGCCTCACAGCACACTGCGACCCCCAGCCAGCCCAGAACCGCACTTGATCTTGACAGCGCTGCAGGACGCCTGCTGCTCCCCAGCCGGCTCCCCGGGGAGCCCGCTAGGACGCACCCATCTGGCCCAGCCCTGTGCAGCGCGCTCCCTAAAGGGTCAGGCGTCAGCCCTCCGCCCGGCGGCTTGTCATCCTGAGCTGCTTGTGTTTGCAATTTTATTCAGAACTTATAGAGCAATTTCTCTTTAGAATTAGCTGTGTAGAAACGGCCTTTTCCATTTCCTCCTGTTGAGAAATCACCCCAAATAGGCCAGAAGAAAGAGAATCACAAATGCAAATGCTGTTAAACAAGAAAATCAGGAGACATCTGTAAGGCTGAAACACTATCTAGGAGGGCTGCCTGCCAAGGACAGAGAAGGTCAGCGAGGCTCGGGAGTCCGCAAGGGCGCCCACAGCTGCAGGTCTGCAAACGCAGGCACAGGCGGAGCTGGCCTTCCCGGAGAAAGAAAGCGACCCGCCCCTGGAGAAAACAGCGAGCATTTGTTCGGAAGGAGGAAAGATGATGGGACCAAGCGCAGGTGTTCTCTGGTTGCAGTTCGCCATAGAGTGAAGAAACAGAGGCGCCGGGGACAGTGCAGGGGTTCTAACACCTCAGTGTGTGGGAGTCTGCATCCAGCAGCCCGAGCTGGCTGCCTGGTCCGGCCAGAGTCACGCTGACTCCAATGTGTTTGATCTCATGCATAATCCTGCTTGCTGGACTCTAGCTCTGGTTTTACAGCATATGCAGCTTCTTCAAGGGGCACGTAGGGAGCGCCCTTCTCATTCACAGATGCATTATAATAATTTCAAGGGCTATTTCAAAATGCTGGTAGGAAAAAATATTAAAGCAATAAAACAAGAGTACAAATACACGATATAAGAGCTCACATAAAAAAGTGTCTAGTGGTAGATAAAACCAACTATAGGTTGACTGACCAGGAAAGATTTGAGTAAAACTGTGAAACTATTGCAGACAGGAAAAACATGCCTCAAAAAGGAGACTGACTCATGCAAACACTGTAAGAAACACAGAGCATAGGGCTCAGAAAGGATGAAACAAATGACATGTAAGTGGAGATCTAAGAGGACAGAAGAGACACCATAAATGTCATGGCATTTCTGAAGGAAAAAACTCACAAAATGATTATCAAATAAATTTTAAATATATGATTCCAGAAAATCCTAGAATGGAAAGAGTTGGGTAATTTTAAAAACGATACTCTACCATCTACCACATGGCCTGTAAGAGCCACTGTGCTGAGGTACAATGGAAGCCTGCCTGAGGGCCTGCAGGGGTGCTGTGGTCAGCCCGGGGCCCAGGGCCTGGGAGTGCAGGGCCCTTGTGAGGTGGGGTTGGAGCCAGAGTGAGGTGGCACAGGCTACCCAAGAAGGACACAGAACAAGGATGGCTCCCCAGCCATCCTCGTTCTTCAGCGTCCTTGCAGCAGATTAACAGACACCTGATGCCCTGCCCACTGAGAGGGCAGCCCTGTGTCCATGCACTGGGTGGTGGTGGCCACGCCTATGGTGGAGCCTGGCAGTGGGAGCACGTGCGGGTGCCCTGGTCCATGGTCTCAGCTGAGCCTGGCCATCAGCGGTCCCAGCCCTGGGGCCAGACGTGGCCCTGGAGGAGCCACCTGGAAAGGGACCCTTAGCCTGACCACCTGAGCAAGCCCAGTGGATATCCTGGGCTGTGTGGGCCGGAGCAGAGTCATTTGCACTGGCCTTGCCTGACTCCTGATATGTGGCTGTGGGCTGACCCTGTTGGACGGAGGCCATGGGCAAATGCTTTTGGGATGGTCACTATCTTGGAGGGTGTGATCCCATTGGTTTTTCTTGAACAAACTTGCAGAGGACACGTTTCAATCAGAGATGGAGGACACCAAGAAGACAAGGTTAGCAGAGAGCACCAACTTCAGTTATTGCTAGTGGTGAGTGGGGTGCAAGAAAATGAAGTGGGTCACTGTGGGCACAGAACTAAAAGTAAATGTGGTAAAACAAAATTCCAGAAATAGTCACTAAAATATTGGAGAGGAGACTAGGGACAGGAAGCATGCAAGTTTTGTGATTTTAAAAAATGCTTCTATGGTAGGGTCGGAATAAATCATTGAAAGAAAATCAACCAGTTATTGTGTGCATAGCACCTGTGAGGCTTCAGTGGCAATGTTTGCAAGCAACAGTGTGGATTGTTTCCAAGATTTAGCTTTTATAAATTGTGCTACAATAAACAGGGTGCACACATAGTGCTGTGGTATGACGCTTTACTTCCTCTGGAAAGACACCCGAAAGGAGAACAGCAGGGCCGAAGGGGACCCCAGTCCTAGCTTTTCTGAGGAATCTCCACTGATTTCCACAGTGGTACAACCACTGTGGAAATCCTTTGTGTGAGACACAGTTACAATAATTAATACATTGCACACGTGTTCTTTGTGTGAGAAACAACCTGCTACAATTTTTCTCCAATTTGGTAGTTATTTTTTCACTCTGTTGGTGATCCTTCGTTGTGTAAAAGATTTTTAGGTCTGGCCAGGTAGCTCAGTGGGCTAAGTGCCTGCTTGGGCAGGCACAGGGACCAGGGTTCGATCCCCAGATTGCCATGTGGGCACAGTTCCCAGGGCATGCTGGGAGGGCAACTAAGACTGGCCTGGTGGCTGCTCCTGTAATTCCAGTGCTTGGGAGGCTGAAAATAGGATCACTGTGAGTCCGATCTGTGTGGTGAGACCCTGCAGACCCTGCAGACCCTGTACTAAATACATTTTATGTTAATTTTATTGAGAAAGAAATAGCAATGAGACAGTTTCAAAACAGGTTAGTAGGACAATTTCATAATTAATACACTGCATATTGTTGTCTTTGTAGTAGTTATTCATCGTACAAGATGCAGACATGATATCCTGTCTAAACACTATCAGTTCAAACTTCCTTCTCATTGAACTATGAGAAAGTAGCTGTATATCTATGCTAACTATTTTGTATATACAGATATATAGTTTTTTCTCACTACAAAATATGGTCCCTCATTTATATCCCCCTTTTTATTTACTTTTGTCAGAATGGGTATTCCACTGCCATTCAAATATTGTAGGTGCATGAATTCAGCCAAGTAATTCAATATAGTCCAGCAGTCCATAATAGTAGTGGGTTATCCGCAGGTTTCAGGGTAAGTCTGGAGGGGATTTGACTGACTTTGTCAGACACATAAATTACATTTTCCTGTTATATAGGTCTTGCTTTATTTTAGTCTTAACCATTCAGCAGAAAAGTATGAAAACAAGGTATAAAATGTAAAACCATATAAATATGTTGAGCTGTGAAAGGCTCAAGTCAACCACTACATTTATTTTTTTTAAAGCTTTTAATAAAGTGGGAACCCAAGAGCCAGCCAAATAGCTCAGCAGATTAAAGCACTTGCAAGTAGGCGCAGGGGCTGGGGTTTGATCTCTGAGCCTGCTGTGCTGGCCCCGTCCCCAGGGAGTGTTGAGATGGAGATTGAGACTGGGCATGGTGTAAGTGGGAACCCATTTGTTGATTCTTTGTAATATTTCCCTGAGTTTTCTTCACAAAGTCTGCCTACACCTATGCCTTTGAGATTCTACCTATTTTCTCTTTCAGAAAATTTAGTGTTTCTGCTTTAATATTTAGATCTTTGTTCCATTTTCACACTTGGTGATAGGCATGGATGTAGTTTTAGTCTTTGGCGTGTGGAGAGCTAGTTTTTCCAGCACCATTTATTAAAGAGGCTGTCTGTCTTCCAGTGACCATATTTGGCTTCTTTGTCAAAGATCAAGTGGCTGAGTGTGTTTAGGGATGTGTCTACATCTTCTGTTCTGTTTCACTGGTCCTCAGGCCTGTTTTTTTTTTTTTTTTTGCCAATGTTACACTGATTTTATTTTTCCGTATTTTAGGGAAGGGTCTACAGGGTGCTCAGGGTCTCACTACTAGATCAGACTCGTAGTGATTATCCTGTTTACAGCCTCCCAAGAGCTGGGATTACGGGTGCGTGCCATCACACCCAGTTACAGTTGTCATCTTAGTCCACCCTGGTGTGTGGGGCCAGCATGGCAGGACTGGGGAATGAACCCCCAGCCCCTGTGCCTTGCAAGCGCTTTAATCTGCTGAGCTATTTGGTCAGCCCCACGCTGATTTTATCACAGTAGTTTTATAGTATAATTTCAGTCAGGGATTGTGCTGTTCCCTGCCTTGCCTTTGTAGTCAGAACTACTTTTGCTATTCTAGCTGTCTTCTGGTTCCAAATTAATTTTAAGAGTGTTTTCACTAGATCTGTCAAGTATGCTAATGTTATTTTGATTGAGATTGTGTTAAATCTGTATAGTTTTGAAAGTTTGGCTATTTTCACTATGTTGGTTTTTCCTACACAACAGTAATGAATACTTTTCCATTTTCTGATTTCCTCTTCAATCTCCTGTTTTAGCGTCCTGTAATTTTCACTATAAAAATCTTTTACATCCTTGGTTAGACTCATTCCTAAGTATTTCATTTTTTAGGTGCTGTCATGAAAGGTGTGCTTCCTTAATTTCTCTCTCTGCAAATTTGTTGCTCGTACAAGAAGCTATTGGTTTTGAAGTGTTGACTTTGTATCCAACTATAGTACTGAATTTGGATATTGAATGCCAAAGATTTTTTGGGAGGCCTTTTGGCAGTCCTCCATGCAGAGCATCATGTCATCTGCAAATAATGATAATTTAACTTCTTCCTTTCCTATCTTTATTCCTTTTATTGTTTTCTCTTGTCTAGCTTCTCTGGCTAATGTTTCCAAAACTATATGGAATAGATGTAGTAATAATGGACACACTTGTCTTATTTCTGATTTTAGAGTGAAAGTTTTCAGTTTTTGACCGTTTAGTATGATGTTACCTGTTGGTGTGTCATGGATCGATTTTACAAGATTGAGGTAAAGATCATCTGTTCTAATTTTATGTAGTCTTATCATGAATGGGCATTGGATTTTGACAAATGCTGTTTTTTGCTTCTATTGAAATGATAATGTGATTTCTGTTTTTGGTTCTATTAATATGGTGTATTACATTGATTGATTTGTATATGTTGAACAATCCCTGAATTGCTGGGATACACCCTACTTGGTCAGGATACAAATCCTCTTGATGATTTTCTGCATTACTAGTTTATTGAAGTTTTTTGCATCTCTGTTCATTAGGGAGATTAGCATGTACTTTTCTTTCTTGATTGGGTTCTTTTCTGGTTTTAGAATCAGGCCAATACTTGTTTCCAGGAATGACTTTGGAGGTACTGCTTCCTGTTCAACTCCTTTAAAGAGTTTTACTATTAGTGGCATTGATTCTGTCAATTTCTGGTAGAATTCAACACTTTATCTGTGAGGAACTGGGCTTTTCTTTGTTGGTAAATTTTTAATTATGCCTTCAATTTCATTGGCTGAAGTGGGGGTATTTAGAATTTTTGTAACTTGTCGATTTAGTTTGGCAATTCACTTGTATCTAGGAATCTGTCCATTTCTTCTGTGTTTTCTGTTTTATTAAAATAGAGGCCCTCATAGTAGGTATTGATGATCTTCTGGATTTCTGTGAAGTTTGTTGTGATTGCTCTTTTTTCATTCCTAATTTTTTTAATTCATATATTCTCTTTCTTTTTTTAGACTAATGGTTTATCAATTTTACTTATTCTTTCAAAGAACCAACTTTTTGATTCATTGGTTGTTTTTTTTTTTCTTAATCTGTTGCATTAATTTCCTCCCTCATGTGAGCTTTGGGCTTGATTTGTTCTTTTTATAGAAGTTTGAGGTTCAACATTAGGTTGTTTATTTGAGCTTGTTCTGTTTTCCTGATGTGTGAGTTCATTATTATAAATTTTGCTCATAGGATTGCTTTTATCATGTCCTATGAGCTTTGGTGTGTTGTGTTGGCATTATCACTGAATTGCATATGATTTAAAATTTTGTCTTTCACTTCCTCTGTCACTCATTCATTGTTCTGAATGGTGCTGCTTAATTTTCATGTGTTTATGTAGTTTTTGTGGTTGTCTTTCTCATTGATTCCCAGTTTCATTGTGCCATGAACAGAGCACGCATGGGATTATTTCAATTACTCTATATTTACTAAAACATGTTTTATGGGCTAATATGAGCACTATTTTGGAGAACGTGCCATATGATGCTGAAAAAAAATGTGTATTCAGATGTTTTGGGATAGAACATTCTGTAGAGATCTACCAAGTTCGTTTGTTCGTGGGTGTGGTTCTAATATTTTTATACAGATTTTTTATCTAGTTGATTTATCTATTTGTGAAATTGGGGTATTAAGGTCTCTCATTACAACTGTGTTAGTGCTTATTTCATGTTTGTTAATATTTTTTTTTTATGTAGTTGGATGAACCTCTATTTGGTACAGAAATATTTTTGATTGTTATCTCTTCTTGTAGTTTTCCCTTAAAAAGTATGTTGTGATCTTGTCTACCTCTTTTGACCAGTTTTGGCTTAAAGTTTGTATTATCTGCAAATAGAATAGTTACCCCATTGTTTTGTGGGTTCCTGTGGCGTGGAGAATCTTTTTTCATCCTTTGACTTTTATCTTATTTTTTGTCTTTTTGAGACAGGGTCTCATTGTGCAGTTCAGGCTGGACTTGAGCTCATTTTGCAGACCAAGCTGTTCTCAGACTTACAACAATCCTTTTGCCTCAGCCCCCCAGGTGCTGGGCCTACAGGTGTGCACCACCATGCCTGGCTCATCCTTTAACTTTTGGTCTATAAATTTCTTTTTGGGTGAAGTGTGTCTATTGGATGAAGCATATTGCAGAATCTTGCTTCTTAAGCCATTCTTCCAGTCTGTTGCATTTGATTGGTGAGTTGAGATCATTTACACTAATAGTTATAACTGATATGTACTGGTTTTTCTCCATGTTGTTTTCCTGTTGTTTTCTCCCTGTCTTTCTTCTCTATTTAATTGCTTGCAGTACCTGATAGCTCTTGTGTACTGGTGTTAATATGTTTGTGGTCTGTGTTATCTAATACTCTCCTCAGAGCATTCTGTAGAACTTGGTGGAGGGCCACAAATTTCTTTAGTTGTACGTTGTAACAGAATTATCTTATTTCTCCACCAATTTTTTTTTTTTTTTTTGTCTTTTTGAGACAGGGTCTCACTATGCAGTTCAGGCTGGCCTTAAGCTCACTTTGTAGCTCAGGCTGGTCTTGAACTCACAATAATCCTCCTGTCTCAGCCTCCTGAGTGCTGGGATTACAGGCCTGCGCCACCACGCCTGGCCCTTCTCCACCAATTTTAAAAGATACGTTGCAAGGTATATCGACCTGGGTTGAAAATTTTTTCCATTATATCTTGAAGTACCTTACTCAAAGCTCTCCCTGGGTTGAGGGTTTGTGTTGCGAATGCTGCTGTGATTCTGATGTGCTTTCTTTTACAGGTGCTATGTGTCTTTTTCCTACCTGTTTTTCATATTTTGTTCCTGTGCAGAGTTCCTGGCATCTTATTATGTCTTGGTGTAGAGTCACTTTGGTTATGGCTATTTAGCATGCTATATGCTTCATTTACTTGTATGTTAAATTTTTTATCCGTTTTTGGCAAGTTCTCTGTCATTATTTCTACAAAGAGGCTTGGTGCCATCTCCAGCTCTCTCCACCACTCCAAGCAATCATGTGTTGTTGTTTGCTTCATCCTACAGCTGGTGCAATGATTTCTTGTGCTCTCTTGCAATTTTACGGTATCTTTTACCGATGGCTGCCGTGTTCCTGTCTTCTAGAGCTGGAAATCTACACTTGCTCTATTCAGTCTGCACTGCACGCCTTCAGTGGAGTTTCTAACCTGTGGAGTCTCTGTTTGGATCTGTTTCATGGATTCCATTTCTTGTCCATGTTTGGGATTCATGGTTGCTGTCATTTTCTTCAGCTCCTCTATTTATCTGCGTCTGCTTTAATAACTTTTATGTTGATAGTCATTTATTTTTGCACCTTACAGATTACATTTTTCTATGGCCTCTTCCATTTCCTCTCTCGCTTCTGCTGCTATCACGTCAGAAAGCTTCACTTGTTGGCCTCTGACTTCTGTTTCTTCATTCTCTGGACTTGTCTTCGGTGGGCTGGGTGTTTGGGTTGCATTTTTGCTTCTTCATCTTGTCCTTTTTTATTTTCTATTTTATTTTGTTTTCTGTGCTGATTCTTGTAGACTTCTTGTGTTATGTAGGCTTATCATTGATGTTGAGGTACTCTTTATTTTTAACAAAAATACAAAATCATAATGATAAAAATTAGAAATTATACAGAATTTTGCTAAATAAAATATATGAATTTGACAGTAATTATTGTATTGATAGTGTTGTCTTCACCTTAGTTGTTTAGATGAGCAGATATATGCTTGCAAAATTGGAAAAAATGTTTTAAGAATTTAAGAGAAAGAGGAAAATGAAAAAAATTAAGCATTATCTGCTCTTTTCCATAGTTCAGTGGAAATCCGCTGTACAGTAATCCAAGCCATCCTGCATACATACATAGATACATTTCTTTCCCTTCCTCCCCCGTGTTCCTCTCCTGTTTTTCTCCTGATCTCAGTAATTCCTTCCTCTTGAGAAGATTCATTCCCTTTTAGCAGTATCTATTTTTCGTATCAAATTTCATTTACTCTTTCAGGTTCCTACATTACTGAGACAGTATGATGATTGCATATATGCGCATGATTTATTTCGCTTATGAGTATGGCCTGTAGTTGCATCCATTTAACAATAAATGTCTCAAATTTATCTTTTTTTTTATACCTGAATGCTACTTCATTCTGTAAAAATTCCATATCTTCTTTATTTACCTCTCGGTTGATGGGCATTTGGGTTGTTTCCAAGATTTAATCTATGACAAATTGCACTGCTATAAACATGGGTGCACACATGTTGCCATGGTATTATGTTTTCAGTCTTTCTGGAAAAATACTCAGAAGATGAATAGCTGGGTTGAATGGTACCTCCAATCCTAGTTTTTTAAGGAATCGGCACACTGATTGTACCAGTTTACACTCACGTCTACGGTGGAAAAGGGCTCCTTTTTCCCTTCAGCCCCTCCAGTATTTGTTATTGGTTGATTTTTTGATGATAGCCATTCTTTCTGGGGGTGAAATGGAATCTCAGTGTTGTTTTAATTTGCATTTCTTGAATGATCAATGATGTTGACATTTTTTTCATATATTTATTTTCCATTTACATTTCTTGATTTGAGAAGTGCATATTCATCTCAGATGCCCATTTTTGGATTGGGTCTTTGACTTTTAAGAACCTGATTTTTTAAAAAAAATTGTATGTTCTGGGAGAACTTCCAGGCCTGCCATGCTAGAGAGACCTTTCCCAGCATTGTTGGATCCTGCGCTACCCCTGCAGACCCAGCACAGCCTGCCCTGTGAGTAAGAACATACAACACCCTTTTGGGAGCCCTGTAGACCCAGCAAAGCCCAGGATGGGTGCGTGTGTGAGAGAGCTTCTGTGCTCTCCTGCCTCCCACATACCCCTCCACACCCAATCCAGGCCTGGGGAGAAACTCTGCAGCTGAAGTCCCTGCAGTGAGACCAGGGTCAAAACCATGCAGCTAATCCAGAAGCAGAGCATCTTGTCAAAGGGGCACAACAGGCTCACCTCCAAGGACAGCAACAGGAAGGTGAGCACAGTAGCCAAACCCAGGCCAGTCACAACTAAGGTTAAAACTGCACCAAAACTCTACACCAAAGGTCAGAGGTCAGAGCTATAAGACATGATAAAAACAAGGAGCCAAATGCAATCTCAGGCCTCGAGCCCACTGATGATAAGTGCAGAGGACACTAGCTCAGCTGAAATGAATAAATTAACAGAGTCAGAAGCAAAGAAACAGCAGC
>PVKA01039910.1:0-19137 GCA_004027165.1 Ctenomys sociabilis
AGCTGCTCCGGCATCTTCAAGATCTGAAACTCTGTCTTCGCTTTCACTCAGACGGTTTTGTAGACTCGTGATTGCTATTTTTAGTTCTTCTATATCTCTTTGACTGTGTTTCATGTGTTCTATTTCTTTTCTGTATTGCTCATTCAAGGAATCCATCATATTTCTGATCTCAATTTTTTTTATCCATGTCTTCTTTAAAAGTAGTTATTAATTCTTTTTCTGCTGTGTTTCTTCCAAGTTGGATTTCCTCTGTATATTTCTGGACTTGTTTCGGTATTTCAGATCGTATGACTTCAGAAAGTTCTTTTTTGAGAACTTATTTCTGCTTTGAGTTCCTCATGATCTCTCTGCTGTTGTTTCTTTGCTTCAGATGCTGTTAATTCATACATTTCAGCTGGAATAGTGCTCTCTGCACTTGTTCTAGGTGAGCATAGGTTTTCCACCCAATGTTTCTGGAATTCATTCTTTATTTCAGATTCTATGTATTCAAGTATTTCTTTTTTAAATTGGGGAATTACTTCTCGTATTACTTCCTCTATAGCTTTCTGCTGTTGTTCTTTTGCTGCTGTATCTGTTACTTCATTCGTTGCAGCTGAGCTAGTGTCCTCTGCCTTTCCTGATGGACTCGAGGTCTGGGATTGCATTTTTCCCCTTCTCTTTGTCATTTTGTATAGCACTGAACTTTGACCTTTGGTGTAGAACTTTGGTGCAGCTATAACCTTAGCTTGTTATGAGATTCGGGTGCCAATCTATTAAGTTTGAGATTTTCCAGGTATGCCTATCCTGGGTCTAGCTGATGTGTTTAGTTCCTTTTTTGCTGCAGCTCCTTTGGTTCCGCTATGTTGGTTCCCGGGGTCAGCCCTCCTGTGTCAGGCAGGGCGTTCCCCAGGTGGGTGGGCCTGGGCTTTGGTGGGTTTTCTGGGCTCACAAAAGGATAGTGGATGATTTATTTCACTGAGTAGGCTGTACTGAGCCGGCCAGCTTGTGCTGGGTCCGGGTCTACAGGCCGTAACCCAAGAAGGCTGGGAAAGGTTCCTCTGGTGCAGTGGGTCTGGAGCCCTCACTCATAGACCAGGCTGTGCTGGGTTTCGGTCTGTAGCGTGGGACCGTGGATTACTGAGAAATGTCCCTCCGGTGTGGCAGGCTAGGAGTTCTCACTCCAGGCTGACCTGCACTGGGTCTGGGGCTGTGGGGTGGGACCAGTAATCACCTGGAAGTGTTTCTCTGGCACAGTGTGCCTGGAGCTGTCACCCGGCCAAGGGAGGTGACGGGCAGCTTAATCCGTGGGAAATGTATCTCAGGCCCAACGGGCCTGGAGTTCTACACTCACTGATCTTTGATGCCCAGAGAATCGGGGAAATTCCCACTCAATCAGTGGGCTTTAGGTCAGGGGATCCGGGGAGGTATTGGTGATGGGGTCCTGAGGTTTCAGGCCCATCACTAGCTTGGAGGGGTTGGGGACAGGGATCCGCGAAGCGCGTGTGGGAAGAAGCCAAAGGCTCTCCCTCAGACTCACCACACTCTCACTGATCTGGGACACCTGGTGAGTCCTGTAAATTCGCTCTCGCTGGGAGAGCTTGGCGCGGGATCCAGGAGGCCGCTGGAGTCAGCCACTGTCTCAGGGTGGTCTCTGGTGCTGGGCAGGCACGGGCGGGATGGAGCAGGACGGCGGAGTCGGCCGCGCTGTCTCTGGCCAGTATCAGGGGCTGGGCGGGGGCGGGCGGGATGGAGCAGGATGGCGGAGTCGGCCGCGCTGTCTCTGGCCGGTCTCAGGAAAGGAAGCTTTTTTTTTTTTTTTTTTTTGAAGAACCAGGGATTGAACTTAAATCCTTATACTTGCTGGGCAAGCACTTATTCCACTGAGCCATCTCCCTATCCCCTTATACTGTCTTTCAAATAGAAGTTTTTTTTAAACAAAGGGTAATAAATGAAAAATAATGCACAAGAATAAAATGTCACAGGACAGTCCTGCTACAATGCAGGATAGATTTCTAAATTTCTGTGTAAATATATGAAAGTGTTCATTCTTATATTTTTCAATTTTTTTCCTTCATATTCTGTAAGGACTTAAAGTTTAATATCTCAATACTTGGAAAATACCTGTTCCATGTTATGCCTACAATGTCTAATATTTAGACAGATAGTGAGAATAAACCAAACAGCATATGTCACAGGTAATAATCAGCTTCTCTTCAGGAGGGTTAACAACCTACGTTTGAAGATCAAAAATTGGAGAAGAGAGAGGGGTGCACCAACATTTTGGCCCTGGCCTTTCAAGGTCAGTGAAGAGTCAGGAGAAACTGTAATGTAACATCATGTAACTCAGTTGTGCCCCAAATTTTCTGATCAAGGAGATTACAAGCCACAGAGGAATGCGATTAATGATGTATAGTGTGCCTAAGGAGAGTCACGTGGAGAGAACATATGGTCTCAGGCTTTCACAGAGAGCAAATTGATCAAGCAATGGCCCTGACTCATCCACAAGGCTGACACTGACAAAGGATCTGCAAAGTTTGGTACAGGATTACAGGATAAAACCTGAGGGTACTTCACTGACCTTATCAGATACAAAAGTTATATTTCTTGTTATATAGGTCTTGCTTTGTCTTAGTCTTAATCATCCAGCAGAAAAGTATAAAAACAAGGTATATAAAATAAAGTCATATTAATATACTGAGCAGTGAAGGGCTCAAGTCAACAACACCTGTGAATAACCCACTACTATCTTGGACTGCTGGATTGTGCTGGATTGTTTTGCTAAATTCATTCACCTATATTTAGATGCCAATGGAATATCCATCGTGACAAGACTAAACAAAAAAAAGGGCTACAAAGGAAGGACCATTTAGTATTTGTATATACAGGATAGTTAGGAGAGATATACAGTTGCTTTCGCTTAACTCAATGAGAAGATTCATACTAATAGTGTTTGGACAGCATATCCTGTCTGCCTCTTGTACTATGGATAACCACTAAGAAAATAACAATGACAATGTATTAATTATAGAAACTGTGCTATTAATCAGCTTTGAAACTATCTCTTTGATATTTGTTTCTCAATAAAAAAAAAGAAAGAAAATGTATAGGGTGAAATTTAAAGGATGAACAAGTGCAGGCAGACTCTCAAACGAGGCAGAGTAAGCTTCTTATTTTCAGACACACCACATTCTAGCAAAAGTGATTAGAAGAAACAAAGGTGGACATTGCCTCCTGATAAACAAAACAACTCAACAGGAAGAAATAACATTTATAAGTATACATGCACAAACTTCTGGCACAACTCCTGAAAAGAAAAACTACTGGTTACAAAAGGACAGACAAAAATGAATATAACCTAGTGAAGATCTTCAGTATACTATTCTTACAAGTAGAGAGTTGCTCACAGATAAAAATGTTAAAAAAGAGATAGGAATCAAAATGTACCATTAAATGGGGGAGTTAAAGTTGTTTCATTGAACAATATAATATACATTTTTGGGGATCACACAAATAATTCTTTCAAAATCAACCATAACTTAAGCAATTTAGAATGCTTAAATAAATTCAAAAATTGATATAATCTTTTGAATACTATAGAAGAGTACAAAAATGAAACTAGATTTCAGCATCAAAGTAAAGCATAGAAATTATACAAATGAAATTTAAGACTACATCACTCAGTAATGACTGGAACATCAAAATTTGAAAGTTCTTACAACAAAACTACAGTGCAAATACAATATTTTGAAACTCGTGGGATGTCATAAAAGCAGTTCTAAGAAAGAAGTGTATAGTTCTGAATGCAAAGAACAGGAGAATATTGATGCCAAGCAAATTACCTAATATATTTCAAGGTCTTATAAAAATCAATAAAGATTCAAATTCCAGGCCAGAGATATAACAGAGAGACATAGGCACCTGCCTGGCAAACTCAAAGATATGAGTTGGGTCCATGGTATGGCCAAAATAAATAAATAAATAAATAAATAAATCTAGATTAAAAACTTCCAGAAGAAAAGATTACAAAGATTAGATTATAAAGTAAATGGAAAACAAGATGAAAAAAAATAGAATTCGAAATAAATACAAAGGGTGAATGAATCTTTGATCCTTCATTTGGTCTTTTGAGCAAAAACAGATGTAAAACTTAGATTACACCACTAACACAAAATGAAATATGGGCAGCAGTAAATCCCTATGATGTAAAAGATGGTCTCAACATAGAATTTCAGGGAATGTATAACATTAATGGTAAATAACGGAACTTCATATCTTCTATGATATTTTAAAGAAAAGAGCACTATTAAACTCATTCTGGAAACTAGAATTACAAAACAGAGAAAGTTAAAAATAAAAAAAAGCTCTTCAATGAATATAGATACAAAAACCACAAATGAGATCTTGGTAAGCAGAATGCCACAAAGTATTAAGAAGTTCATATATTATGACCAACTTGACTTCATTCCAGGAATGAAAATATGGACCAATATACCTAAACTGATAAATGTTGTACATTACATTAACAGAAGTAAGGACGAAAAGCAAATGTGCCTTTCAATAGGTGCAGAAAAAGCCTGAGACCAAATCCAACATCCATTTATAATAAAAAAAAAAATACTCAGATGAAAATTAGGTATTAAATAACGTTATCTTGAAAGTGATAAAAACTATGTCAAATCCAAATAACTGGAGAAAATTGAAAATATTTTCTCTGAAATGTGGAATAAGAGGAAAGCTGTGCAGTCTCAATCACTCCTAGTTAATACAGTACTCAAAATTTTAGCCAGAGCAATTGTGCAACGGAAATAATGGTACAGTAAAGAGTAGTGGTTGGTACATTGTGTCAACTTGAGAAGCTTAGAAGTTTAATTGACTCAGAGAGCCAAGACTCTTGCTTTAATATATCCTCATCTTGTGCAAGAGGAGGGCATAGAAATTGTGTAGTTCTATCCCCCCCCTCCATTTCTAGGGTGTAGCAGTCCCTCCCTAGGGCTTGGAGGGCCCTCCGTACAGTGACTCAGCACATAAAGGATATATAAAGAGACTGGACGATGGATGGTGGGTGCTACTTCCCAGAAGGAGCTCCAGTCCTCACTGTCAGCTTGCAAGGAAGATAGAGAGGCTTACTAGAAGCCGAGGCTGCATCTCTTCTCTTTGATTTTTGCTCTTTTCTGCCACCATCAACTGCTGCCTGCTGCCATGTGCAAGTCTGTCTTGGAGCCAGCAGAGAATGGCCTGAAACCCTCCACTACCTGTGAGCTAAATAAAACTTTTCTTTCTTCTTTTTTGGGTGTTGGGTATTCTGTCCCAGCAGCAGATGAAAAGTTAACGAGACAGAAAAGAAGAAGTCAAATTATCCATATTTGTGGATGACAAGAAGATTGTAAATACTCCAGCAAAAGACACTTAGAACTAACAAATAATTGCAGAAAAGTAGTAGGATACTAAATAATATACAAAAATTAAAAGCATTTTCATATATCAAGGATAAGTCTACTAAGGAAAAACATAGGGAAACAAAGTTCCCATTCACAGTAGCTTCTATGACAATTAAAGACTTAGGAATTAACCTAACCAAGGAAGTGAAAGACCCTAAAATGCAAACTATTATATGCTGAAAAAAGGTCGAAAATAAAATTAAAATTACATTTCTAGATTATGTAAGATCTTACCAAAAAGTTTTGCCAAGACACTTGAATTTGTTTTGCAATGGACAAGTTCTTGGTTTGCCCATATTTTCACCAAAGTTGCTCTTTTCTGTCATTTGCACCTTAGCACTGTGGGCGATGTTTGATGATACTTGGTACTTGTTTTATTTGAAATTTTCTGTTTAATAAGAACAGGGAATATTTAAATGTGTTTATTTTCAACTATTAACTTATCTACTTTGAAATTTGCACTGCAATATTTCTCATGTCTTATGTAATATGTAAGAGTTAATCATAATAAATAAATGTCTGTGTGTCTCTTACATCTCTCCTTGTACCTATCTTCTTATTTCCCTTTGTCTTTTATTTGTCTGTGAACATAATTATGCAAGTTTTAATGAAAATTATTCATAGTTTTAATATGATTTGCCATTTGTCCATAACCCTAGTGTATAGAAACAATAATTTCTTTTCCTTAGACTGTGGACACAATTTTCACTATGACGTATGGTATTTATTGTATTTAGAATTGAAATTTATTCAGAAGGAAACTGCTTAACAGGGCAAGCAACAAAGCACAGGAGAAAATTAGGAAACCAACATCAGGAGGACACAGAGACAGCTTTCAATATTGTGAATTTTGCTGCTAAAAACATGAGTATCGAAGTATTACTGTACCATGATGTTTTTAGTTATTTTGGTAGGCAAGATGTTTTGGTTTGTGTCTAGTTGTTTCCGCAAGGCCTCTTGTAAATCATGGGGCAGATGCAGCTCAAAGAGCAGCAAGTGGCTTGAGGGGCGGGGCCAGAGGTGCTTGTATCCTTAAACTGGCAGTATGCCCTGTCCCTTCACCCAGCTGCCTCTCTTGGCGGTACGGAGCTGTTCATGTTGGATGTGGTGACATGCTTCTCTGGACTCTGTAGTATGGGGTGGCGGTGTCTTTGATTGAGGCCGCCTCAGGCAGAGATGAGATGTTGGGAGAAGACAGAGGCAACTGACCCTCTCTCCTGAACAAATAAGACTGAGATCTAGCTATGTAATTCAGGATATTTTAAAGCATGAAACTTCCAGTAACTGAGAGATAAATAAATAAACCTTTGCTTCCTTCATTTTGAGTGCTGAATATTTGTCTCAGCAATGACAGAAGAGTAGCTAAGACAAAAGGCAATAGCTATGTGAAATGGAATTAATAGTTTCAGTTTTGTGAGAAATCTTCCTACTGATTTCGATTCCCAACAACAGTGTGAAAGTGTTGCTCTTTCATCAATAGCCTGATCAGTATTTCATATTTATTTCTTGATCATGGCCATTTTTTCTGGGATAAATGCAATCTCACTGGAGTTTTAATTAGCATTTCTCTAATAATAAGCCATTCTTCATAGGTGCATTGGCCATTTGTAATTTTTCTGTAAAATAAACATTTTACAGGCCTAGTTTGTAATTAGGTCTTTTATTTTGGGGTGGAGGAAATATAAAATATTTTGCTTCTTTATGCAATCTAAATATGAAGAATAGCTGGCCAAACCTTCCACCATTCTGTATGCATGCTTTTCCTTTTTCATTTTTATTTTACTATGCAGCTTTTTAATTTGATATGATCCCATTAATTAACTATCAGTACTATTTTAGGGGCAACTGATACTTTGTTTTAGGAAGTCCTTGTCTATGCCTATAACTTAATGAGTGTTTGTTTATTTTGTCCTCCAAGAATTAAATATTTTAGTTTTACAATTTAGTCTTTGATCAATTTTGATTTTAATTTACCACATGACGAGCGTTATGTGTCTAGAACCAATATTCTGCACGTGGATAGTCCGATTCTCCCAAATTGTTTATCAAAGAGTTTATGGTTAGTGCAGTGTAAGTTTCTGGCCTTTTTGACAAAAACCAAATAGCTGAATGTGTTCAGGGTTGTTTCTTCTGAATCTGTTCTTCTCTATTGATGCTCATGTCTGTTTTGTTTCAACAATCCAAAAATACTCATCACTAAGCATCATGTACATTCTTAGCTGTCTTACTCTCTCCTATCGTAGCCAGTGTTTCTGAGGAAAAATGTGAGAAAGTGTTTGACTTCTTCTAGGAGGGCATCTACATTCACCATGGTTTTTCTGCCTCTGTCTCACTTGGGTTGGCGCCTGCAGGTGTATCAGGGTTTGCAGAACCTCGGAGAGGGAGATACTGCCCAGAACAATGATCTGCTTCATTTACTTCCATCAGCTGATAGACCCTGGTTCTTACTATTCTGTCCACAGTGGTCTCCAGTGTGTGAAGCTTCTGGCACCTTCCAAATACTGCAATTGAGGCTGCACAGCAGGGTGTAGGCTATCATGTGTTCTCTCAGAAGCAACATTAATTACATCAAATTTGGAACAAATATTGACAATTTTACTGGACTCACATCCACCAAAGGTTGAGGTGATTTTTATCTGTCCACCAATGTTCAAGGCTTTGACTATGAGGTATCTGTGTGGATGAAAAGTTGTAATAGGTTTTGATTCTCAGTTCTCCCAGCCTCTGCTTCATGAAGGTAAGCTTTGGCTTGGCAGACATAAGAAGCTAAGGTAATTGGAGAATGCTTTTGTGGGTAAGTATATAAAGTGAATTCCCACTCATAGGGATTACTTTTATGGGTTCTAGTTTTGACCAATGCATATATTGCATTGGAGACTTGCATTTGAAAATATTGGGACAAATACCTGACACTCGAAATTAGGGAAGGAATGGTTCATTTAGCTGACAGTTACTTGTAGGTTTTAGTCTATTCAACTGGCTCTAAGGCAGAGCTGCATATGGCAGAGAATAGCCATTCATGGTGACAGCAAAGAGCAAGAGCAAAAGGGAGGAGTAGCAGTATCAATGGCAACAGAGAGCAAGTCTAGTTCCTTAAATTGCATTCAGGATATCTGACCCAGACTGGGTATAGTACTGACACCCATAATCTGAGGAGCACCCAACATAATCCCAGTGGATCAATAGTTACTCACTCTACAGGTCCACCTCATGACTTCAGGAGACTTTCGGGGAACAATTAGACACAAACCATAATGAAAGCTTTAAATGTTTCTTGCAAATAAAGCTCCCTCCACACTTCAAGCTGATGTTTCTCTAATTCATAAATGTAAGAAAACATACAATATCAAATCACAATGACCAGGCCATGCAAGACCAATGGCAGTAGGCTGAAAATGCTATGAAGTACAGTAAGCTGTGAAAAGTCTGCAGGTACATCAGAAAAGCAGTACAGTTCCCATGAAGATGGGCCATAGATAATGTGTGCCCAAACATTATCTTACAAAGGAGCCACAATTTTTGCATCAGAACAGTAGAAAAGATGGCTTGAGGACAGCTCAGGTATCACCAAGACCTCATTGTTCACAGGTTCAACGGTGCACAACCACAGAGCTTTCATTTGAACAGACAACTCCTACACATCCTGCCTGAGGAGGGCCATCTAGGGAACTGCTTTCCTGGAATACATTGGATGACGTTTACCCTCCCAGACCCTGAAAGATCACTACAGTCATGGTCTTAGGAGTCGTGGCTTTTGCTTATAGTAGTGTCGCACCCCAGTGTAATGGTCATGGTGCCAGTTTCATGGAATGTAGAATGCAAGATGTGTAGGGTCAAGGAGACAATGCTGGGTACCACTGAATAACAACACTAAAAAGGTCTTTTTAGCTTGTAGTATTCAGAACAAAGGACACTGTGTACTGAGAAAAGCCACAAATAAAAGAATCCCCAATAAAGATTTAGAGAGGCCACTGCAATCTAAAACATGACCGCCACCAGCAGCAGAGGTTCTCGGATATTTTTTCTTGTCTCTTGCTTTTATTACATTTTTTTAAACAAACACTTACTTTAGAGAGAGTACAACAGTGATTGATATGATATTATGAGCAGTATACTTTTAGAAGGCCAGAATGACAGGGATTCCAAGCATGGCCCTAGTCTCTGACAAAAGTGAACAAAAAAGGGGCTATAAATGAAGGACCCCTTTGTAATATATATACAAAAATAGCACACATATACAGCTACTTTCTCTTAGTTCAATGAGAAGATTCATAGTAGTAGTAGTGTTTAGACAAGATATTATGTCTGCATCTTGTACTATAAATAACTACTACAAAGACAATACGCAATTATTGGAACGATACTACTAACCTGTTTTGAAACAATCTCATTGCTACTTCTTTCTCAATAAAATTATTTTAAGAAAAGAAATAAAGAAAAAAATCTATTCACAGTGGTCGCTTCTAAAAAATCTGAGAAGTATAAAAGTCTCAGAACAATAGTGTTGCTTTTCTTGCACCCAGCCTTGCACCCACCCAAAGAAACGCACACACTGTGAACTGACTGTGACGTTGTCCTCACGTCTGTGACCTCATGCATCACAGGTACACCGCTCTTTCTGAGTCTTCTAGCACTTCCCCGACTCCAGCTTCTCCAGCAAACCTCGGCTTCCGGGCGCAGAACCCAGTCGGACCCTGCAGGAAGGACCGGCCAGCGTCTGGAGGTGAGGAGGCACAGAGGGGCTCTCCAAGCTCCGGGGCTCCTGCCCGCAGGGCTCCAGAGGAAGCGTGCGCAGCTCGGTCTCTTCGCTGGGAGTGCACGGGGAGAGGAGAAAGGCGCTGGGCGATTTTGTGGAGTGGGCTGGGAAGACGCACCCCGAGCTGGGTGAAGACGCCAGGGAAGGGGCCGCAGCTCCGGCAGGGCTCGGGGCGCGGAGGGCTGGGGAACCCCGGGCTCCAAACCCCATTCTTTTTGGCATCCAAGCTCCGGCTTCCTTATCTTTAACCAGGAGTTAAGACTGGACTCCTTCCTGGGTTCCGCACCTTATCCAGCACGCAGCCTGGAGCTTAGGCTGCTCCGGAGCGAGAGCGAGAGCCTGAGCCACGCTCTCTCAAATTTCCTGGGAGAAGACGCCACAAGGAGGGGTGAGAGCTGGAGCTGGCGCGGCGCCTCCTAGCGGCCGGAGGTCCTGGAGGTGCGGAGCTGGGATAGGCACCAGCGAGGGTTATACATGACAGTGAGATCCTGTGGAAAAAGTTTTCTTCCTTTTGCCAAGAGGAAGCAGCACTTTCCACCTTGGGAAGCTTTCGGAAAAAAAAAAAAAAAAAAAAAAAAACTTAAATCATATGCAAAGTATAGAACATGTACATCAGGAGAAAAATACTTGAGTCAATTTTCCTATATATTCAGTGGAATTCTGTCACCCACACAAGAGGATATGTATATTTTAAAGCCTGGGTAATTCTTAAAGTCAAACAGAAGAATTCATGGTCAGCTATTGCATTTATGTAAATGCAGACAAGGTGAAAGATCTACGCTGTTAAAAGTCACAATGGTGGTCGTTCCTTGGATGTTATGAAGGGTATGAGGAGGCATCTATGAAGCTAACAATATATTGTTTTTCTTCATAGAAGCTCCACACAGAAGTATATTCTGTTTGTGTAATTTAATTGAGTATGGCAGATATGTGCTGGGGAGATAGCTAGGCAGTTTGAGCGCCTGCCTGGCAAGTGCAAGGATCTGGGCCTGATCCCTGGTACCTCATACTGTACTTTCCGAAAACCACGGACCAGCCATGCTGGCCACCAAAACTGGGTGTGTTGATGCACTCGTGCAATCTCAGCACTGGAGAGGCTGAGAAAGGAGGTTAGCTATGGGTCTCAGCTGCTTAGCGAGACCCTGTACCAAATAAATAAATAGATAAATAATTTAAAGACTAAAATATATTAATATCCAATATCATAACTGTTAAGGGCTAATTGAAAACGTAGTAAATAACTAGATCCAGGTTATCTTTTAAAAGGATGAACTTGAGGAGTAGTTATTGAAATAGCTCAGTGGAAGAGCCCTTTCCAAGGGTGAGTGAAGCCATAGGTTTAATCACCAACATCTCACAGGCAGGTAACAATGACAAAAATGACAGAAACAGAAACCTTCTCGTTTTAAGGAAAATTTAACACTGTAGTAATCAGCAAAGAAAATAGAAATAGATGAGGTTTCATACAAATTAGGTTATCATTAATTCCCATCTATGTTCAGTGTAGCATGAAAATTATGACCAGTTTCACTTGCTGAAATCATTTGACTACATTTCATTGAATATTTATTTCCACAGCCATAGCTGAGACATCAACATAAAGATAGATAAATGAAAAATGTGAGGCATGTATTAGAGTTATGCAGCAAAGTAGAAACAAAATAAAAATCAGAGATTTTTATATTCAGAACAGCTGTTTTGTAATTAATAGTACATTAAATACAAAATATATATTTGTTACAATTTTCTGAAATTATTGATGGATTGATAATAACAAATCGAGTGTATAAGTGCACACAAGCTCCTGCCTGAAAGAAAACAAAAAACATATACTTAGGCATTCATACATATCTCACATAGAAACACAATCATACAAAATACCTTTCTTATGTGATAGAGATATACCTGCAATTAAAATTCTGTGGGATGGCTTAATGCGCAATTAAGAATTTTGCAAAAAATTGCAATTTAGGGCTATTTTTATTTTCTTACACAGGCAAAACAGGACCTGAATGCACTGGTGTCACTGCTCATGAGCAGAAAGGAGCTGAGACTTGGGAAGCATGCAGACACAATTACAGTTGTGTTTACCAATAACCAGCTGGGATTATTCACAAGAGACAGGCAAACTTGAAAGACGCAGGAGAGTGTGTAGAAACAGACATAGGTACTGACTAGGAGAAGGATGGCTTTGGTTGCTCTGGACTCAGGAGAAGACCTGGGGCTGACATGAGTCTTATGCATGTATCTCATCTGCTGCTTGTGCCCATACAGGATGGAGACCATGGAGCTGCTGGCCCAGAGCATGAGCCCCAGACACAAAACATCAGAGAGGGACAGCAGGACTGCATGCTATGACTGTCCAAGTCTGTCGTGATAAACAGAAGAACAGTATCCAAAATCATTTAGGTTTGTTGTGTTTTCCTTGTGTCTGTTCCTAGTTATGTACATAAGAAAAGTAACATTTACAAGGCTGTACACGACCCATATAGGGCATAAGAAGAATCCCATATACTTGGAAACGTTCACTTTCAAATTTGCCCACCTGGCATCCGTAGATCTGATGGTGATGACCTGGAAAACACTCAGGAAACAGGTGCTGCCAATGGACACACCCCTGCCCACTCTATACAGGTAGAACAGTAGTTTGCAGCCCACATCGCCAAGGAAAACTTGCCCACCAAAAGCTGCCACTGTGTAGGGCACTCCTTTACACCGGAGATTTAAGAGGTTGGCTCCAATCAAGTGCTTAAGAATCAGGTCCATGGGCCTTAACCCAGTGAAGCAAAGGAAAAGATAATAGCAGAGAAGAGAGGAGTTGCCTAGCACTCCAGTCACAGTCTGTAGTAAGTAGATCACTGCTATAGTCAAACCACTGGCTTCCATTCTACCTGCTCCCTGCTGTCTGAGCCAGAGAACCCTGCAAGGGAAGGTGAGGCATGGTCTGCATGTACTGAACCAACTGGACAAGCAGTCTCTACCCACTGCCAATCCCATGGAAAAGTATTTGCTCAGTGTTTTCCTTCACCAAGATGATTTTAAGAGTTCATTTATATGTTTATGAAGCGTATATAATACAGATCACTGCAATAATAGATTCATTATTTATAATCTATGAAGCAGGCAGTATTAAGACTTTATGCTCGTGAAGAGAACTGGCACATAGAAAGGTTCAATATTTGTCTATAGTCAGGCTCTGGGGATGGTTAGAGTGGTACTGTGACCCTGGCTTGCAGGGTCAGAGATAGTACAGTGAAGAACCATGCTCCCCTAAAAGCTTTTTAGTTGGGTTCACCAAATAATCTAACACTACCTTCAGTTTTCTGTAATGTATGTCTCTGTTATTTTCTGAAGTGGTGGTATTTTATAATTTTATTGTGACAAATTTTTACTTGCTTGTCAATAGTCATTGTATTGGTCAAATAATACAATCGGTAAACACAGAAGTTGTTAAATATAGATGTCCTGAGGGAAGTGTCCTGGTGCAGGGGGCTGCCCCTTATCAGATTATGTGCCGTGAGACAAAAGACTAAATGCCAGGAGAGCAATTGAATGACTTTTATGACTTTATGTTAGAAACAAATAACATAAACCTATCACAGCAACTGTTCTAACACAGCAACTGTTCTTTAATTATGTCAGGTACTCCACTTTGAAACATAAATTCTAATAAATACAAAACTTTATGAAGCAGCAAAAAAGTTGTTATTAATTTCAAATCATATATTCATGTATTAAAAATTACCTGAGTTAAGTGAAATTTGTTGTAATATTTCACATAATTTGTGAATGATATTTTTTTGTGGCACCAGGGATTGAACTCAGGACCAAACACTCGCAGGGCGAGCACTTATTCTACTGAGCTATCTCCCTGGCCCTTTGTGAATGATATTGAAGCAGAAATACACACACTTTTTTATGGAAGAAATGCATATTTATTTTTAAAAGTTAAAAGATTAGATTTAGCTTTACATATTAGATTATCATGTACTTTATATGTTATTTTAACAGATACTTAATATAGTTTAATGTTTAAGATATTTTCAGGCTTAAAAGAAATTAAAGAAAATATAAGGATTTTCCATGTACTTCTATGATCAGAGTATCCACTGTCAGATATTTGTATGTGTTGCTCAAATATTAATTTTCCCTACAAATGTTTCTAAACATGTGGGAATAAGATGATATGTTCCTGAAAGCTGCTGTATAAATGGCATAATTATTGCCTGGCTTTTTCTTACTGTTCCTTCTGTAGTGATAAGAGATTAAATAACCACAGGATTCTCAATGGATTGTGCATATTCAGAACAGATACAGTTTCCTTCTCTCTTAATTGGTTCTTCCTTTCCTCCAATTAGAGAAAAAAAAATTCAACTTGAACAATGGCACAATTCAGATACATTTTCTAAGTAGGATTAAATGATTGCTGTAAATTCATGCAATGCTTTCTTTTTAAGATGTGTAGGAATTATAAACACTGACTAAAAACGTGATAATTTTTCTATGTTTTCAGAAATACAGGCTGAAGAACACATCTTTCTTTTTTCTTTTCTTTCTTTTTTTTCCATTTATTTTTATTTTATTAAAATACAAATGTCACTGAGACAGTTTCAAGACACCTTAACCATACAGAGTCGATGAATTAATACATTGCAAACTATTTTCATAACGTTTTGGTATTGTACAAGGTGCAAACATGATATTATATTTACAGATATTATTTTAGCAGATATCTCTTATCAGTGAATTAAGAGTGTAGTTGCTTACCTATCTTTTTTTATAGCTGAATTATATCAAAAATTCAATAATTATTTACCTAGTGGATGACCATAGCACTAAAAGCCGACATAATATCCTGTCCAACCACCATTGGTGCAGATCTTGCCTCTCATAGAATTATGTAGAAGCACAGCGTTATCTATCCCAACTGTACTGTCTATACACACACAACATGATTTTTTCTTTCTACAACCCTTCCTTTGTCTACACCTGTCAAAAGTGGGGACTCCATTGACATTCAACTAACTTAGGTGCTTGAACTCGACACCACAATCCAACACAGTCCAGCATTCTGCAACCATAGTGAGTTATTCAAAGAACTTGTCGACCATATCCATTCACAGCTCAGCTTAATATTATGGGCTCACGATGTATACTTCATTTTTATACTTTTATACTTTTCTGCTGGATGGTTAAGACCTAGGTAGATCAAAACTTATATACCAACACATGAACTTTATATTTACTATGTGGTCATTGAAGTCTTCTCAGGGTTTATCTTGTAGTCCTGTACATTATTCTGTAGTTCTATTGTCTGTGTCATCCATGTGGATGAGTCACGGCCAATGCTTGACCAGATTGCTCTCTGTGAGAGCCTGAGAGAAAGTTTTCTCTTCATGTGACTCTCCCCAGGCACACTTTAGAACTTCAATTTCTTTCCTCTGTGGCTCCACAATCTCCTTGCTCAGAAAATTTGGAGCTCACCTGAATCTCATAATATTGCCGTACAGGTTCTCCTATATCCTGAGTCTTCGCTGACCTTGAAAGGCTAGGTCCAAAATGTTGGCTGGCCCTGTGGCTCTTCTATTTCTCCAACTCTGACTTGTGATCTTAGGTTGTTAACCATCCAGAAGAAAAGCTGTTTAGTATCCTGCAGCATATGCCATTCACTTTGCCTTAACTGACTCAATTGATTTTACTTGTTGTACATTTCCTTTTGTATTTCTGCTTTTCGCTTCTTATACTAGGGAGACTATATGATATTTACACATGTGTGTCTGGTTTATTTCACTTATGAGTATATGTTCAAGTGGCATCCACTTCAGTATAAATGCTTCAAACGTATCATTCTTAATAGCTGAGTAATACTCCATTATATAGAAATACCACATCTTTTTCAACCATTCTTCATGTGATGGACATCTTGGTTGTTTCCAAGTTTTTGCTATCACACATTGTGCTGCTATAAACATAGGTACACATACATCTCTATGATACAATGTATCCAGATCCTTGAGGAAAATTCCCAGTAGGGGGATAGCTGGCTTGAATGGGATTTCTAGTCCTACTCTTTTGAGGAGTCTCCACACTGACCTCCACAATGGTTGTACCAGTCTACATTCCCAGCAGCAGTGGAGAAGTGTTCCCTTTTCACCACAACCTCTCCAAGATTTGTTGCTGGTTGATTTCCTTATGATAGCCATTCATTCTGGAGTGAGATGATATCTCAGTGCTGTTTTATTTGCATTTCACGAATGGGTAGTGATGTGGAGCATTTTTTCATATATTTGTTCACTTCTTTAATTTCGTCCTCTAAGAAGTGTGCATTTATCTCAGATGCCCATTTCTGAATTGGGTCTTTAAATTTGAGGGCCCTGTTATATCTTAGTTCTTTATATATTCTAGACAGTAGTCCTCTGTCTGATTGCTTATTAGTTAGGATTTTTTTAAAGTTTGTGGGTTGTCTTTTCACTCTGTTGGCAATTTCTTTTGACATGTAGAAGCTCTTTAAGAAGAGTTGATCCCATTTGTTGATTCTTTCAAGAGCTTCCCATGCGAATATATGTTTGTTCATGAACTCTTTACCTACCCTATGTCTTCAAGAATTCCTCCTACTTTCTCTTCCAGGAGACTGAGTGTTTCTGTTTTAACGTTTAGATTTTTAATCCCTTTTGACTTTAACTTAGTGCATGCTGATAGAGCTGGGTCAATTTTTAATTTACGGCATGTAGAAAGCCATGTTTTCCAGCACCATTTGTTAAAGAGGCTATCTTTCTCCCAGTGGGCTTGTGTAGCCCCTTTGTCAAAGATAAGACGGCTGAGTGTTTTCGTAGATGCCTCTGCATCTTCTAATCTATTCCACTGATCCTCAGGTCTATTTTGTTGCCAATACCATGTTGATTTTCTCACAGTGGCTTTGTAGTATAATTTCAAATCGGGAATTGTGATGCCTCCTGCCTTGTCTTGATTGACCAAGATTGCCTTTGCTATTCTAGGTCGTTTGTGGTTCCAAATAAATTTTAGGATTGATTTCTCTATATCTGGGAGGTATGTTGGTGGCAGTTTGATAGGGATTGCATTGAATCTGTACAGCAATTTTGGGAGTATGGCCATCTTCAAGATGTTGGGTCTTCCTATCCAGGAGCATGGAATATCTTTCCATTTTCTAAAATCCTCCATAATCTCTTTTCTTAGGGTGTTGTAATTTTCCATGAAAAGATCTTTGACTTCCTTGGTTAAGTGAATCCCAAGGTATTTCATTTTCCGCGGTGCTATTGTGAAAGGTATTGTTTCTATAGTTTCCCTTTCAGTGTGTTTGTTATCTGTATAGAGGAATGCTATTGACTTCTGAGTATTGATTTTGTATCCTGCTATGCTACTGAATTTCCCTATCAGTTCTAGTAATGCCTTGGTGGAATTATTGGGGTCTTCCAAGGAAAGTATCATGTCATCTGCAAATAGTGATAATTGAACTTCTTCTTTTCCTATTCTTATTCCTTTTATTTCTCCCTCTTTTCTAATGGCTGTTGCTAAGGATTCCAAGACTATATTGAACAGGAGGGGTGATAGAGGACATCCTTGTCTTGTACCTGATTGAAGAGTAAAAGATTTCAGTTTTTCCCCATTTAGGATTATATCAGCTTTTGGGTTGTCATAGATGGCTTTTATCAAGCTAAGATAGAGTCCATCTATTCCAATTTTCTGTAGCACCTTGAGCATGAATGAGTGTTGGACTTTCTCAAATGATTTCTCTTCATCAATTGAGATGATCATGTGGTTTTTAGATTTCAGTCTATTAATATAGTGTATTACATTTATAGATTTTCGAATATTGCACCATCCTTGCATCCCTGGGATGAATCCTACCTGGTCATGGTGTATGATCGTCTTGATAATTTGCTGTATTCTATTTGCCAGATTTTTGTTCAGTATTTTTCCATCTATGTGCATGAGGGAGATTGGCCTGTAGTTCTCCTTTTTGGTTGTGTCTTTCCCTGGTTTTGGAAAGAGTATTATACTTAACTCCAGAAATGATTTTGGAGGACTTTTTCCTTTTCAACTTCATGGAACAGTTTGTGGAGTGTGGGGATTATATCTTCTATAAATTTCTTGTATAATTCAGCTGGTAAAACATCAGGCCCTGGACTTTTCTTTGTTGGTATGCTTTTTATTATGTTTCATATTTCGTTGGCTGTTATTGGCTTATTGAGAGTTGTAATATCTTCTTGATTCAATTTTGGTAATTTGTACCTTTCGAGGAATCTGTCCATTTCTTCTGTGTCTTCTATTCTGTGAGCGTAAAGATTCTCGAAGTAACTATTGATAATCTTCTGAATTTCCACTGGGTCTCTGGTGATTTCACCCTTTTCATTCCTTATCGCTTGTACTTGAATTTTCTTTTGCCTCTTTTTGAAGAGGTTGGCAAGAGGCTTATCAACTTTATTTAATTTTTCAAAGAACCATCTTTTTGATTTGTGGATTCTTTGAACTGTTTTTTTCATCTCAATTGAGTTAATTTCTGCTCTAATCTTTATGATTTCTTCCCGTCTTTGCGCTCTGGGTTTTGTTTGCTCTTCTTTTTCTAGTTGTCAGAGGTGCAACATTAAGGTGCTAATTTGTTCCCTTTTCATTTTCCTAGTGTGTGAGATTATAGCTATTATTGTCCCTCTAAGAACTGCTTTGATTGCATCCCATAAATTGTAAATTGTACTTGAATTTTCATTGAATTATAGATATTGTTAAATTTCTTGTTGAATTTCTTCTATGACCCATTGATTGCTGAGTAGGGTGTTGTTTAGTTTCCATGAATTTAGCTGGTTTTTCTGGTTTCTTTTGTCATTTATTTCCAATTTCATTGCATTGTGGTCAGATAGTATGCATGGGATAATTTCTATTTTCTTGCATATACTTAGGCATGACCTCTGGACTAGTATGTGGTCTATTTTGGAAAATGACCCGTGTGCA
>PVKA01039911.1:0-19127 GCA_004027165.1 Ctenomys sociabilis
TTTTTTTTTTTGTACTGGGGATCAAACTCAGAAACTCATGCTTGCCAGGCAGGCACTTATGCTGCTGAGCTATCTCTTTAAAGACCTCCTTCCTAACACGAAAGTTAACAGATTCGAAGCATGTGTGAGAATTAAATGCATCAATAACTTCTTTAGATTTTATATGAAATACATGCTTTATTGAACAATTCATTAAATGATTAATAGAAATTTTTCTCAAATATAAAACATTATACTAGTACACATGCCCTAAATTAGTTTAGGTCATTCAGTTCCAGTTTAGAATCTCTGTGATCTATTGATGAGTCTATAAGACTAAAACTTATCCTCTATTTCCCATGTGTTAATATTCTCTACTAATAGATGCATTTATTTACATAGATACATCTTAGTTAAATTATAGCTTGGAAATTCTTCTACTATTGTAATTAGTGCTATTATTTGTAGAACTCTTTGATATGAACTAAATTTCAAAATGTTTGATTAAAGAATTTAGAATAACTAAATTAGAGTTACATCCTTACAAATTATCACTGAGTTACTTATTTTTAATGCATTACTAGTATCTAAATTGTAAATTATTTTGAACTATTGAGTCTGAAAGTTTTTAGAACTTTTTTTAACAAGAAACTGTTGAGTGAAAATTCAGTAAGAAAATGTCTTCAAATTTAATAAAACTGTTTTGTGTTGCAGGTGTCAAAGCAGAAAAACATACTAAAAGACAAAAAGAAACAAATGTCACCACACAGGTAAATATTGTGCTAAGTCAGATTTTCTTCGATTGAAAGTTCGGTGATAAGCACTATTGAGTAGTCTTTATTCAGCAAGTTCAGAATCCCCTAACAGTAATAAACTACTGTTTGTATTATTTTGTTTTTTAAAAAATTCTCAATATTATTCACTTAATCATTCAGTAAACAGTTTTCTCAGTCTACTGTAAGAGCATATGACTGCTTTCATGCCTCTGCCTTCCAGTTTGCCTGAGGTTCTAAATATTAAGATAAAAAGTACAGAGACAAGTTTGTCGTATAGAGTAACAATGCTTATTAAACTTTATTAAAACCTCGTGATGTTGACTCACATCTTGGAAGCAGGCAATTCAAATTTTCAGTCCGTTCTCAACCCAGCAGCCAATGCAATATCCTGTTAAGTACAATTAGTTGTAACTTACTCTTGAGTATGAATGCTTTGGTAGATTCCCATCTTGTTCAAAGTGAAACCACTCATCAGAGTGGCTTGCTTCCTGGGCTCACAGGGCTGGCCCCAGTTTCATCTAATATCACCTAAAAGGCACAACGGACCTGTCCCTCCTTTCTGTTCTCCCCGTTTGCAGTGCCTGGATATCCATATGGTTCCCTCAAGTCTTTGCCCAAAGGTCAGCTTTTCAGAGGGCCCTTCTCTGGACACTCACTAATTTTGCAATCAATTCTTCTGCAGTTGCTTACTCCGTCACAACACCTCCTTGGCCCCTCCCTGCTGTTCTTTTCCTCTCAGAACTATCACCATGTCACACGCTGTATTTTATGCAGTTGCTGAAACTGCTCCACTGGAATATAATTTCTGTAAGTGCAAAGGATTTCTGTGTTTACTGCTGTTATACTGCCTGGCATGTACCAGCACCCAATAAATGTTTAGGGAACTAATGAATGAATCTTAATCTAATTGAAGCAGTAAAATGTGGGGGGAAGAAAAGTTACATAAATTAAAAACATCTCTGTACCTTTCAACCTTTACTAAGCTTGGCCAAATTCAGCTTTTCTCACTTCACTATAAGTGCTGCACACCATAATTAGCAGTGATATTACCATCAGTAGAAGAGCGCTTCCCCTAAATCTCAGCTTGCACTTGGGCAGATGGGGATTGCAGAGACATCAATTTCAATTTCACCAAGGCCATCTTGCTTTCTCTGTAGGTGCTTGGTACTGGGATTGCCTGCTAACACTTGGCCTCTTTTGGCATCCCAGTACTGCTCGAGATAAGGATGATTGCTCAAACCCAGACGTGGCTGATGAGGCCTACAGAGTCAATATGGGAGTGAAGATAGCCAGACCGTGCATCCCACCCCACTCTTTACAGTTTCTGCTTTTTAAAACATCTTTATCACAAACCTCATAAAAGCATAGACTGAAAAAGTGAGAAGACTAAAGACAAAGCATGGCTCTAAGGCAAAGTTCCTATGCATATATAAGCTATGCCATAGCCAGAACAGAGAAGTCTGGGTTCACTGAACTTACCATAGTGCTTCATGACTTCCTGGCAATGCTGTGCACACTGACTGACAATAACAGTATTCTCTGCTCATCTTCACCCTCATTGCAGACTTGGGTAATCCTAGAATTCTAGATTGTCTTTCATAATAATTACCATCTACATTATCATTTTTAAGAATTACATAGGTAGGGCCAGGAAAATAGCTCAGCAGCATAAGCATGCTTTCCTGGCAACCCAAGATCCTGAGTTTGATCTCCAGTATGAAAAAAACAGAAAGAAAGAATTACCTAGGTAGAATTTTCTTTTCCTGGTCTTTCTCTTTTTGGATTTAAACCAACACACATACACACACACACATACACGTGCGCGCGCGCGCCACCTCAACCCTCTACCACAATTTTTAAAACATACACGCTTTTAAATGTTTAAAGAACACTTTTGTTGTTAAAGATCTAATATATTCAGGAGCCTCATGTGTTACTTCTTCGGTGTAAAGAATGATTGTGATCATAGAGGTAATAATCCTTCCAGTATTTAATGTACTAGGAGGGAATAATGACACAAAGGAGCAATTGAAGGGTACAGCTGTGGGGCCATTACAACAGCTGCCACCCACGGAGTAACTAGGGAAACAAGAAAGAAGCAGCATCACTGTCAACACTGAACAGTTGCAGAGAGCCTGGCTCAATTCTGTTTTCTACTTCACCTACACAAGCCTGTTCCCCTTAGCTTGAGATTAACATCATGGTCCAATAGATTATCACCCTTTTTAAAAAGCAAATTCTGGTTCCGTGGTTTATGACATTATTTTCATCATCCATATTCAGAACTTTAAAATCATGCAACATTTTAAGCTTCATCAAACTCCTTCACTTATACTACTCATTTCTTCTAATATCTTTCTGAAGTATTCATAAATGGTTTTGTTTTGATATTTTGTAAATGGTTATGACCACCATTTTGCAAATTAGAATAGTCAGGCCCATTAAAGTTAGAAGTTTAAAAGATCTTTTTTTTTTTTTTTTTTTTTTTTGCATTTAGTACAGGGTCTACAGGATCTCACTAGATAGATCAGACTCACAGTGATCCACCTGTATTCAGCCTTCCAAGAGCTGGGATTGCAGGTGCACCAGCATGCCCAGTCTCAGTCGCCATCTCAGTGCACATGGGGAGTGGGGGAGGAGGACTGACATGGCACGCCAGGACCATGCATCTGCCTAAACAGGTGCTTCAATTCGCTGAGCTATTTGGCCGGCCTAAAAGATATTAATATTAAAAATCATTAGTATTTTCATCAGTGCCAGGCCTATTACCATATAGTACCATGTAGTCATGAGACAGGATTTTTAGAAAGGTTCCAGATGTTTCAAGCTTTTGTAAACCACTGTTTTGATGTTGCTTAAGCTTGACTATGAACCACAGCAGCTGGACTGATAAGTCCAGTGCTTCTGCCCTGGATGTGGATGACCCGGAGGCCTCCCCAGCTCTGGCTTAACTGGACGCCTGGAGATGCCCAGTTCCTCAGCCGACCCTCTTGTTCAAAGCTTTGTGCATGCTTAAGGATCCAAACAACTAAGAAATTTTAAAAGGGGAGGGGGTGGGGACACTGTCATTCATACCGTTCACACCTAAAGACTGAATTTTATCTGTTTTGAAAATGAACTCTCACCACACAGAGGTTAACAAGTATGGTAGTCAGTTTTGTATCCAAAAATGTGTTGATAGCCGGGATGGTGTCATAATTTTCAGAGATCATGTATTCTTCATGAATAGTTTTGTATTTGCTGTTTGCATATATGCATTTCCAAACTTGCAATATAAGTGTGAACAGTGTGTACCATTTTAAAAGCTTTTACTTTATTTGTGCCTTTTAACTAAGGATTTAGGTGTTCCCCCAATTACAAATGGTAAATATTGGACGTTCTATTAGTTTTAAAACCTGCCTTACATTTTCAGTCAATTGGGACATGTAAACTTTGATTTGTCAGATTTTAAGCTGTGTGAAATACTACTTTATGTATTTTAACTTAGTTTTAATACTTTCATTTTTTGGGAAAGATCTTCTTTCACTTCTCATGATAACTGTTCTATATGCTAAATCTTTATTTACAGAAATATCAGCACTTGAACAAACTAAAAAATAAAATGTTACCTCTACCTTCATTTTAACTACAACATGGCTGTATTCTGGCTTTGATTTCTATTTCCCTAGTGAATACTGATTCTGGGATAACTTCATGAACTTTTTGGCCATCTTCTTTGGAGAAATGTCTGTTCAAGTCCCTTACAGATTAAGTTTAATCAGATTTTTTTCTTCCCAAATTGTGTTAGTTCTCCATTTATCCTATATGTTAACTCCTTACCTGTTTTCATTTATTTTCTCTCATTCCATGGGTTGCCTTTCCACTGTCAGTGGTGTTTTTTCATACAGACAAGTTTTAGTTATGTACAATTTATCTTTACTGTTACTGACCATGAGTTTTGGGGCCTCTCCAAGATATCGTTACTAAGTCTAATGTCATAAAATTTTAACCTATATTTTCTTCTAAAAGTTTTATGGGCTCAGGTCTTATGTGTAGTCTCTTGATCCATTTTGAATTAACTTTTGTATATGGTACAATTCTTTGTCTGCAATAGACCCAGCATACTTATTCAAAAGAGCACCCTTTCCCACCGAATGGTCTTGGCTCCTTTGTCAAATACCACAGCTAAGAGGGTTTATCTCTGAGTGCTCTCTTCTATCATATCTATCTCTGTATTTATTTTGTTGTCAGTACCACCATGTTTCTGCTTCATGGGGGAGAGCAGGTTGTGCTGCTGGGGACTGAGCCCAGGGCCTCAGCCACACTGTCTGGATTATTGCAAATTTGTGAGAAGTTTTGCTAGAGATAAGTAGTACCAAATTTTGCTCTTCAATTTCAAGATTATTTTGGCTATGGAAAGTCCTTTAGAATACATTTTAATTTTAGGATGGATTTCTCTATTTTTACCAAAAAAATTGAAGATTTTATAGAAATTACCTTAGTTCTACAGATTCCGGGTGCTATTAGCTTCTTAGCAGTATTACTACTTCTAGCTCATGAACAGACTATGTCTTTACATTTATTAGTGTCTTCCTTAATTTCTTTCAGTAATATTTTATAATTTTCTTTGTATGTCTTTTGCCTTCTTGGATAAGTTTATTTCTGACTTTTTTTTCAGAACTGGGGATTGGACTCAGGCCCTTGCACTTGTGAGGCAAGTGCTTATTCTACTGAGCCATCTCCCTGGCCCCTAGAATCTTAGTTTTTGGTGCTATTGTAAATGGAATTATTTTCTTAATTTCCTTTCTGGGTTGTTCATTACTAGTACATAGCAGCAACAGCAAACCATTTAGACTGACTGCCCAAACTGCAACCCAAAACCCACTTGTTAATTAAACCTGGAGCCTGAAGTCTAATTTAGAAAAAAACAACTGTCATTTGATGCTTGGCTTCTGGGTGAAGTGGCTCTGTGCCAACAGAAAGGCCCTGCATGCCCACTGCGCATACACCACATATGTCCTAGGTTTGCCGACCCTGGAATATAGAAATGCAATAGTTTTATGTATTGGTCTTGTACCTGTGTCTTTGCTGAATTTTTCTCAGTCTCATGTATTTTGTGCAATATTGCATTTCCAGATGTAAGATCATGTCTTCTGTGAACAGATAATTTTACTACTCTCTTTCTGTTTGCATGACTTTCATTTCTTTTTCTTACACAGTCACTCTGGGAAGGACTTTTACACTATGAGGTGAAACAGAAGTGTGAGATTTGGCATCCTTAAGATGCTTCAGGAATCAATCCTGATCTTAGGAGAAACACTTTTAGTCTTTCACTTCCAGTATGTGTTAGCTGCAGATTTTTCTTCTTTTTATTTTGATGAAGTAATTTCCCTCTTCTCCTTATTTGTTGAGTCTTTTTATCATGAAAGTATGTTAGAAAATACTTTTTCTGCATCATTTGATGTGACATTAATTTTTTTCTTGTCATTCTGTAAATGTAACATTCCATTTGAAGAATAAATTCCACTTTATTATCATATATAATCCTTTTAATATCCACTCACCACAAGTCTCTTAACCTACCAGCATCTAAACCCACATGCAGGGACATAACACTAGACAAAAACTATTTGTGCAGTCTCCACTAGGATGCTTGGATGACAAACGTTAAATGCTGAATTTAACATTTTGTCAAGAATTTTTGCATCAGTATTTATCAGCTCTTGGCCTGTGGTTTTATTTGCTTGTAATATCCTCGTCTACCTTTGTCAGCATAATGCTTAACTCATAGAATGAATTTGGAAGTGCTCCCTCCTGCATTTTTTTGGGAGAGTTTGAGGCAAAGACAAAGTTGAGATATCTTTTGAGAGTCTTCTTTTTACTTTGTTTTGTCTTTGTCTTTTTGAGACAGTGTTTTAGTACACAGTTCAGGCTGGCCTTGAACTCATTTTGTAGCCCAGGCTGGTGTTAGTCCTCCTTCCTGAGCATTCCAGGGCTGGAAATTGCAAGTGCATGCTACCACCTGGCCTCCTTTAAGTTAGAAATGTAAAAAATAAGCAACTATCTTAAATATAAACATGTAAAAACATAAAACCAAGTATGCATGTAAAACAAAATACAAGAACTATAACATGTAGGACAAAGGGAGAAAAAGGAAGAGATACAGCCATATCCATACACCTTACATATTATACACCAATGACCTTTATAGCTTTCAGTCATCCAAACAACCCACTGAGACACATGTGCCATAGATTTGCCACCACTGTTATTTCAGCAGAAACTGGAGAAATATATCATTTTAAAATACATATGTATATATCATAATACATATATAATTATATGTATATTCAGATAAAGTGGAATAAATGAACAATACAAATAATGTCATACAAAGGTGGGTCAGGTTTTCCCACCAACTAAATTTGAGCACCAAGTCCGTAAAAAAAGTTGTCAGTGTTCAGATCTTTTCTGGACCAGGGGTTGCAAGTAAGGTTTTGGGGTTCTGATAAATCACGACCTTGTATAGTCACTTCTTTTATAGACCATCCACGTAGTCATCCTTCCTGTGCTCCATTCCACTTAGTGTTAAGACATCAACCGTGATGGAATGCAGTTCTCTGTGTGGTTCCCTGCACTGCGCTGGAGCAGCTGAACGTGGCAGCAAATAAACACAGACAACAACCCGAACTGTTGGCAAGTGGGCCTCCAGCACTGCACACCCGAGCATCTCCCTCAAGTTTAGCATTCCACATCTCTCAAGTCACTGTTTCGTATCTTCCTTTTTCATCTCAAATTTCTATTCCTCACTTTTAGCTGGTGACCTTGCTGGAATTTATTTTTATTTTTTGCACTTAAAAAAAAGGAGAAATAGTTTGAAGAACAATTTCACGTCCACTCATCACGAGTCTCTTAACCTACCAGCATCTGTACCCACATGCCAGGACACAACACTAGACACAAACTACTTAAGCAGTGTATGCTAAGATGCCTGGAAGGCCTCTGAAATGTGACCTGTAGGCTACTGAATTCTTAATTTTCCTAAACCTAAAATTTATTCCTTCCTTAGAGTATCTCCATGCCAGTAAAAGTTCCTTCATACTTAGGGCAAAAATTTCCTTAAATTATTCAGTTTTTTCTATCACACCTAACACCTTAGTTATCGTGACCTTAAAAATATAAATTGAGGAGCCGGGCATGGTGGCGCATGCCTGTAATCCCAGCACTCGGGAGGCTGAGGCAGGAGGATTGTTGTGAGTTTGAGACCAGCATGAGGTACAAAGTGAGTTTAAGGCCAGCCTGAACTGCATAGTGAGACCCTGTCTCAAAAAGACAAATAAATAAATAAATAAATAAATAAATAAATAGCTCAGCAGATTAAGTGCATGGTAAAGCAAGCACTGGGACCAGGGTTCGATCCCCAGCACCACATGCCACATCAGCTCTCCACTCCCATCCCTAGCCCCGCCCTCCGGGCACACTGATCTGCTCAACTGAGGCAGTGGCACACACCTGTTACTCCAGTGCTGGGGAGGCTGGAAACAAGGGGATCACTACAAGTTTGAGCTGCGTAGTGAGACTCTGTACCAAATATATACATTTTAGAAAAAGATAAAATACCAAATGAATTCACACATATAATCCCAGTGGTTGGGAGGCTGAAAACACAAGAATCACTATGAGTCCAATTTGTGTAATGAGACCCTGTATGTAGACTGTGTACTAAATACATTAAAAAATAAATAAATAAAATGAATCCAGTCATTTTTAATTACACTATGGCTGACCACAGCATCACCCATTTGGACCCTGTGGTGGCATTTCCTAATCTTTGGCATATACTTTTCCCCTTCTGCAGTATATTTGCCTTATAGTGGATACTACACTCTATGTAAACAAAATCCTGATAAAGAAATCAGGTCCCATGGGGCTTCAAATGGCCTGATATTTGTCTTTTATCTGGCCTCTGATCACTTGCACCTGACTCACCTTGGTCTCAGTTTCCTGGGGAACACCCAAGTATATCCCACTTCCCAGCCCTTGTGATTGTCATCCCTGCTGCCTCGGATGCCCTAGCAATTAAATGGCTTATTCTCCTTAACACACTTATTCACATATTTATTTATATGTTTCTTTCTTAAGGTTTTTTTAGATAATCTAGAACATTCCTTCACTTTCAAACTCCATTCCCTGATTGGGTCTTTATGTTTCACCACCATGTGTAATTAAGTACCTAGATAACGTTGGTTATCTGATTCCTCCATTGGAGACAGTCCTATGAGCCCAGGTTCTTCACTTCTTTTGTATAAATCTTCCAGATATCTCTTGGTTAGCCTCTGAAATCTACTAAGTGCCTAAGGAATATTTTCTTTTAGTAGGTGTCTGTAGCACATGATGTTTATAGTCCCTGTGTGGAATTGGTACTTACATAAAAGAGCTTATTTCTTCTATTATCTCCTTTCTCTCCTCTCTACCCTCCATCACTCAAGCTGCCCTTTTCCTTGGAGAAATATCTATGTCCCTACTATCTGTCTTTTGTTTCATTCTCTATATTTTCGATTTCTCATATAAGAGAACCCATGCAATAATTGTTTGGGCATCTGATTTATTTCATTTAACATTATGACCTCAAGATGCATCCATTTTCCTACACACAACTCAAGTTTATCTTTTTTATGGTGGAGTAATACTCCATTTTCTGTAAATGTCACATGTTCTTTATCCAGTCATCTGTTGATGATAAGTAAGCTGCTGCAAAAAATTTAGGTATTATGAGTTCTCCTGCTATAAACAAGGGCATTCATATACCACTGTAATATGATGATTTTTAATTTTAGGAAGATAACCAGAAGAAGACTAGTTGTATGAAATGGAATATGAATGAAATAATGTTATTCATATGCTATTACTTCATTCTTGTATCAGAGAATACTTGCATCACTTAGCAATACTTGTGTCAGGGAATAAACAGAAGTTATCAGCATCTCTAATAAAATTTAAGAAACAGGTGCTGAAAGTAATTTAAGAAACAGATTTCTGTGGCTTCAATAATCCACTTATCCCAAATATCTGGATACTTAATATAATTATTTGTAATAATATACTTAAATAACTAACTATATAATTGTGTATAATATAGTTATATAAATAACTATGTATGATTATATATAATTCCTGCTACTTACATATAAATACAAATGCTATGTATAATTACTGCTGTTTACATAAAAATACAAATGCTAACTAATATATACCATTATTTTACATTCTTTGAATTCATAGGAAGTTTCCCTTATAATGCAATACATTTAGGAATTAATAGAGATTTAATGTGAGTGCACATTAGTATCATGTTATTTTATGTTTCCCTTTTTCCTTTCTACTTGACCATTCGTTGCACTTTAAGTTATCCATGGATACCTATTTGCTATTGCTATTTGGAGGCATTAGAAGGTAGATGAGCAAATACCAAATAAAGCAATCATCAATGAGTTTGCCAAGAGGAACAAACATTTTAGTAATGAACAAGTTGTTTCTTCTCCACAAAGGGTAGCTATTCTTTTAACACAGGAATAGTTATTGCATTAACACACTGTTTTTTACAAGACCAGTGCTCTAACCCCTGAGCTATGGAGCCAGGCCTCACACTCTGTTTTTTAAAAACTTAAGACATATTAGGAAAATGCATCCTGAAATTGTCTTCTATTCTTAATTTAAAATAGTCTACAAAAATGAAAAACACTGGGATGATCACTAAAAGCACTTTTGCTTCTATTTAGGCATCTCATAAATAAACCCATACTTTTAGGGAGAAAAATCTAGTAAAACAGTGAGATTTTAAAACTTGAAGTTGCCAGTTCCCTGCTTTTTCAAACATATGCTGTATACATTTTTTAAGATTTAGAGAGCTGGCAACCTGATATGCTTTAAATTCCTGATTGAAAACCATAACTCAAACAACATCTGCTCCTCTGTGAATCTGTGATATGTGCACACACCCTTACTGTCTGCTGAATGCTACAAATTTTTATATTATTTTATTTGTATACTTCAATTCCACTTGCATTTTGCTGACTACCTTCTTCCACGTTGCTAGAGCAAAGGCTGCCAAGTTTTAACTTGCAGCAAACTCACCTGATAGGCTTGCCGAAACAAAACTGCAGCTGGGCATGGAGGGCCATGCTTGTAAAGCCAGAACTTGGAAGCTGAGGTAGGGTGGGTGCCATGAGTACAGAGCCTTCTGGGCTACACAGTGAGACCCTTTATCAAATAAACAAATACAAACAAGCAAAACACCCAAACTTTGCTGGGCTTGACTCCCAGAGTTTCTGATTCTGTAGACCTGAGATACAGCCAAGAATCTGAATTTCTCATGGATTGCTGTGTGACACTGATGGGGTCATCTTGGGGCCATATATTGAGAAATCTAGTTTTCCTATAAAAAATATTTTTGCCTCTTCTCTCTGTCTTCTTCTCCTCCCCTTCATTACTTTCTTCTTTTCCTCCTTCTCTGTCTTCTTTTCTCCCTTCTGGCTTTTATCATAATATGACTTAACTCTGATGATGTCTGGCCACCAGAATTTATACTCATTAAAATATAGTGGCCTCAAAATAGCATATAAAATCTATATATGCACATAGCAGAAAAAATAAGACATTCGTTTCCCTGCTCTTATCAAACCAGTAGCAGCAATCTTTGCTCCCTCTGCCACATGGCTACATCCTGTTCATTCCCATAACAAGGGAATGAGCAGGTGACAACCACTGGGTAGGTAACAATCTAGTCTTGGCTTGTGTTGTGGTTAGGGGTTTTTGCAAAGTGAACAATACAATACAGGACACAGGTTTTATAAATTTATTTATAGTAGTAACTCAAAGATTCATATATAAAAAAGTGTAAGAAATTTGTCCACATACTAAAGGCCAAAGAACCCAGCTGAGGGCCTGGATCCTGAAATAATGTTCTGCTTGAGTCCAGCTGAAGACCTAGAGCCCACAACAATGCCTTCCACAAGTTCAGCTAGAAGCCTACAGCCCATGACAATGTCTCAAGCAGACGTGTTTTGTGAATCTGTGCTGGGAAAGCCCAAAGGTCAGTGGCAGATGCTAGAAATTATGCTAGCAGGACAAAAGATTTGTGCCAGTAGCCTGAGGATCTGCACTGGAGCCAGGAAGCAATACTCTACGTAAGGAACAGCGCTCCCCCAAAAGTATAGCAGCCATCCTCAGCACAGTGAGTTTACGAGCTCCTCTGGCTATGAGGAAAGCTGAGTTCACCTCAGAAAAGCCAACATGACAAGCTGTGCACCATCTTCCCCTCTGGAGACAGAAAGCAATGCTCAAAGTGAGGACCAGAGCTTCCCCAAAGTGAACCATAGCCATTCTCAGTGACAACAAAGTCCCTAGTTCCTCTTCCAATAAGACCAGCCCAGTTCACCAGGAAAAGCAGCATGATAAGGTCACCCAGCAGAGTAAGTTCAAGAGAACCAGAAGCTCCCTAACAGCTTCCCAACTGCTTCCCTGACAGCCTCCCAATAGTTTCTCCAGTTCTGCCTGGCAACAGCTCTCAGGTGGGCCTCCCACACCCAGCACTGCGCTAGTTGAGTTCAGCTAGGTGTAACAAGTGACCACCAGTCGGCACTCCACCACAGTGTACTACAGCTAATGTCCTCCTCCGTGACTTCAATAAGCTTTTATTTTACATTTGATCTTTTTCCAGAGAATTGTTTTGGTGTAATGGATTGCGCAATGCCAAGGAACAGTGACTATGGGAGGGGTGGGGGGGCAGTAAAACAAAAGGACACATAAAAGGGTACCAAAAAAAATCTTTGATTTTTGAGCCCTAGAAACAATAAGGCACTGTCAGGCAAAGAATCTTCACCTTCCTGTTCTTCCCTCACCTATTTATCATTTCTAAAAAATAGTGCTCACTTCCCTATCCATACTAAACATGCCTTGCTCACACTCTGTTCTTATATTCTGTTTTCCATATATAATATATTTACATAATATGAGAACATTACAGTTATTGAAGGGGGACTTTGATTCCCTCCAAAATTCTCCCAACTGCAGGGTTCTTCATCACCCTGAACAAGGAATCTTCATCCATTTGGCTTGTCTAACCCCTGCATCCAGTGCATCTCCAATTCTTATCAGTGAGATTTCCAAAGCAAGCCCTAAGTCTCTCTATGAGGTTCATCTTCATTGTTTCTGCACTCCTCTGAGTCACGTCATCCCTCGCCCAGTTGACTGCAATAGTCTCCAAACTGTTCTTGAGCTCCCACTCTTGATGTTGTACAATCTGCTTCTCACATGTGAGCCAGAATGGCCTTTCTTTCTCAAATGGAAATCAGAACAAGTCACTTAAAACCTCACATGGCTTCCCTTGTGCTTTGAACAAAACACTGATTCTTTACTATGTCTTTATTTTTTATGACCCCCAACTTCTCTCTGCATAAAAAATTCCCTCCTGAGTTCACATCCCTTCAGCCTTATTTCTGGTCCTGAACACACAAGTTCTCACATCCAGGCATTCATACCTGCTGCACCTTCTGAGCAGTAGGCTCTGCCTCCACATCTATCCAGTGTTTCTTTCTTGTCCTTAAATCCTTAGCTGCAGTCACCTCTCCAGCAAGGCTTCTTCTTGAGTTCCCAGTAGAAATTAATGATGACAAATCCTTCTTTCCCCTGTATTTCTCTCTTTACACCTCCTTGCTGTAGTGCCTCCATTGTATTTATTGATACCTGATTCTAACTTTATCCTTTGTTTACTGGTTAGTGTCTTCTTTCTTACCATCAAAGGGAAACACTACATGATCACAATGTGCTTTGGCCTTATTTGCTACACAGGCTTTAATTCCTAAGCCATGTTTGAAATGCATGAGTCAGTGCTTTCATAAAGCTGTTATGGTTTATTTCACTACTTATTTCATACTTTGTGCCTCCAAAAACTATGCAAGGAGACTATAAAATCTCCTTGCCATTAGTCATGCTTTTGTTATAAAATTTTGTTCAAGAGTAATGATAGTGAGGCAGAAAAACCATTGTTATTTGAAGCCAGCCTGGGCTACACAGGGAGTTCAAGGCTGGCTGAAATATGTATATATATATATATATATATATATATATATATATATATATATATATATCCCCACCAAAAAAAGAGTAAGAATGGAATTTCAGGGCTAACTTATATTTAGTATCAAATACATCCCAGGGAGCAACAAGAACCTAAGATATTCTAAAATTATTGTTTAGTGTCTTTGAATAAAATTACTATAAAAATTACAGATTTTAGTACTTTCTAGTAGCAAATTAATTTATAGCTTTTTACTTAAAAGATTTTTAAAACTATGTTTTAAAAAATCAAATGATGGGTACAAGCTTCCCAGGATCAGCACATCCGAATTCAATGGTGAATAGAGCAAACTGAGTAATCGTAAGACCTAAGTCCTATTCCGGTTTAGGATCCCAATCAGAAACATTCATTTGCACAGAAAATATATAGTTAACAAAATAATAATAATAAAAACTCAGTATTTATTGACTGTTTACCATGTACAAGGTTCTTCACATGTGTTAACTTACTTGATCCTCAAAAATTCTAGGGAAGGGGCTGGAGAGGTAGCTCAATAGAATTAAGGACCTGCCTGGCAAGCATAGGGTCATGAGTTCAATCCCCAGTATGAAAAAAAGAATCCTGGTGACATAGGCAGTATTATTACCTCTGTTTAACTGAGGGGCAAACTGTCACAGAGGTTAATTAACTTGCCCACAGTTAGACACAGCTAATAAGTGGTGAACGGAAAAATACTAAAAAGAGAATGTGAGTGGAATTTTAAAGATCTTTAGCACATTTATTCTGAGGCAAGAGCACTTAAGATAGATGATTATGAACAATATATCTTTCATGTTAACCAGTGCTCTGATTTCTTCTGTTTCACAAAGTAAAATTGTGTTTTCTTCAGAATAAACACAGTTAAATATCTTTCAGACAATATAATGCTTTAAAAAAAAAACAACAACAAAACCCTGAAATCAAATGTTTAGCCATCGATTGACTTTTTTTCTGGTACAAGGGGTTAAACCCAGGCCCTGCACACTGAGCTATACTTCCAGCTGCCTCCCTTTATTATTTTTAAATTTTGAGACAGGGCCTCAGTGTTTCACTAGAAGCTTTGCTGCATGCTGGTACAGGTTTTGTTTGTGTGCTCGTCTTAGTTTCACTCCATCTTGAGGCAAAACACCCAATGCCCAATTTTTTTTTTATTTTTTTTATTTTAGGGAAAGGTCTACAGGGTGTCCAGTGTCTCACTACTAGTTGGACTTATAGTGATTCCACCTGTTTATGGCCTTCCAAGAGCCATACCCAGCCTCAATTGCCATCTCCGCTCACCCCAGGGGCAGGGCCAGCACCACAGGTCTGGGGATCAAATCCCAGCCCCTTTGCCTGCTTGTAGGTGCTTTAATCCATTGAGCTATTTGGCCAGCCCTCCAAAATTATGGAAGGAAAGGTTTACGTAGCTCACAGTTGGTGCATGTTTTAGTCCATAATCAGTTGGCTCCAAGGCAGGGGGAGCATGGAACAGGGTCACAAGTCTACAAGACTGTAGAAAAACGTTAAGAGCAGCAAAAACACAGAGGGAAAGCAAGTCTCTTTTTCTCCCTTATCTTGTGTATCCACCCAGGCCCACTGCATCTCTTCTACAAGCTAAGGATGTTTATACAGTGAGGACTCCAGACCCCTGCTGAGCTACTTAATTAAACTTTTTACTTAGTTAAGCTTTTGAACTTCTCAAGTTAACACAATAAAAATCCCAGAGAGGTAAGGGCATGCCTTTTCACCCCAGGATATAGAACGGCTGAGTTATTTAGTTAAGCTTCTAGTTGCTCAAGTTGACACAATGTATCAACCATAACAGCTTGTTTTTGCCTTCAGGTTCAATGGTACAGGAGTGGATCCTACCTTGGAAATGCATCAAGGCACAGAAACAAACAAACAAAAAAAAATTAGTTACAATTAATGAGTTTGATTTCTGGTACCAAAAAAAAGATTTATATAAATAAATTAGGATAAAATGTACAGTGAGATAAATTCACACATTCTTTAGACTCCTCTCTACTCAAGGTACCCTACCTTAAATGATGATGACACTGAAAAGTTTGCCAGATATAGTGAAATGAGCAGATAAAGCAGGAGATGAAAATGATGTCCCCTTTGAGGATGTGGGGCAGGAAGTGACAAGTGATAAAGAGGTGAAGCACTCACCAGTGCAGAGAAAGGGACAACTGTTGGTGACAGTGACATGGGAGTGACCCAGGAGGAAAGAATATAGAGTTGAGCCTTAGAACAGGATAGTATTTGGTGTCACAGAGACAGAGGAGCAATGAGAACTGCAGAAGCCAGGGTAAGGAAGGAGGAAGAACCTATGTTACTAGGAAGAGTGAAAGGAGTGTTGCTCACAGATGTTCACTCTACTGTGGGAGTAAAGAGACATCTCATCACTGTGACATATTCAGGGCAAAATGAAGAATCTTAAGTTTTGTACAGAGGAGTCGGACTGTATGCTGTTGTCAGTGAGGATGGAGGGAGTCTATGCTGGGCAGGGAAATATTTCAAGAAGTACTTAAGAAAAACTCATCCAGTTTGAATCTTGAAGATTTGGGGAGTGAAAAGACAGGAGGGCAAGTGATTACTGCAACAGAGCTTCAGTCTCTGACCACATGGACTTTGGGAGCTTGAAAATATACCCTGCCAAAATACTCCCTTTGGGGTTACTGTTTAAAAGCCAAAATACTCACTATAAATTTTTCACAGAACATCCTGCCAGGAATATTTCTGAAACATATCCGATAACCAACCACACCACTCCTTCCCCTCCTGCCATCTTCTTATGTCAGCATTATGGTTGCGTCCGTCCTGATCTGTTTCAGCTGACTTCCTCTTTTTTCCTGCCCTTACTCCAACGTGTACTACTCTCACCACAGCAGCCAAGGTCGAGGTCTTAGTCACTTTTCTCTCTTCACTGAGACAGAATACCCAACTCCCTAAATCAAGGAAAGAAAGGTTTCTTTAGCTCAGTGTGTGGAAGTTTCAGTCCATACTCCGCTGGTTCTAGCACAGGGTGGCATAGTGAGGGGCAACAGTTCAAGGTGGCAGAAGCCAGCAGAAGTAACAAGAGCAAAAGGGAGAGAGGAAGCCTCTTTTCCTCCCTAATGTTGTAAGCAGGCTGCCCCATCCTCCACAACAAGGGTATCGCTCACACCATCTCCACACCCTGCTCTGGCCAGGAGTGCAGCTCATGGTACAGAACTTGCCTGCCAAGTGTGAGATCCTAAGTTTGATTCCTGGTACCAAGAAAAGGAAAGGACCCTGGCTCCCTGTTAGTTAAACTACAAACTTTTTCACATTGACACAATGTATCAAACATTATAGTGACCCTTTCAAAATCAAAGCCAGGCACAGGCCAGATAGCTCAGCAGATTAAAACTGCTGCTTAGGCAGAAGCAGGGACTGGGGTTTGACCCCCAGTATTCCATGCCAGCCCTGCCCCTGGGGCACATTGAGATAGTGATTGACACTGGGCATGATGGCCCACACCTGTAATCCCACCCCTTAGGAGGCTAAAAATAGGAGGAGAACTATGAGTCCAATCTGTGTAGCAAAACCCTGTAGACCCTGTACTAAATTACTAAATACATACATTAAAAAAAAAAAAATCAAACCCAGTCAGTCAATATTACCTCTGCTCCGAATCCTCAAAAGCCATCTCCCAGTCACAATCCTGAGCCTGCTCTGACAGCTGCCTGGCCGCCTCACGGCTCCACTGTTAACAAATCTTTCAATCTGTGTGCGCCCGCTTCAAGGCCTTTACATTTGCTGCCCCTTGTGCCAGAACTCTTTCCTGAGGGATATGCAGATGAAGGCTGTTCAAATGTTGAGGAGGAAGCCACCTCGAACCATCCTATGTCTGGGAACACTAACTTTAAGTCATTCCCATTTTATCAGTTGAGTCTGACATTAGGAGGGCAGAGATGTTATATGACCATGCCCCTACTTCTTAAAACAGAACATGAGATGGATGTTCAATAAATATCTGTTACTGAACTCTTAAGCCTTTGGATGCTTCTACAACTCAAACCATCTGTCTTCCAAGACTCCCTGATACTTGTTCCAGCTTCTGTTCTGCCCACTCCCAATGGGTCAGAGGAAACTAACGTCAGGAAACATTGGCTTTGGTAGAAAAAAGAGACAGGGACATTAGGAGAAGGGGGCAGGAGATAGGGAGAGGCATTTTTACAAGCTCACTGCCTCCTCAACTTAGATACTTCTTGTTTTTGAACTTAAAAATTAAAAGCAGTCCGTTTAATGGCAGTAAGATAATCCCATTATATTAGAGCACGTAGGGAGCTCATCACATTCCACATTCTGTTCTTCCTGAAGCAAGGGTAGATGATGTTTCCTGGCAGCCTCATACTTACGTGAGGCATGGGACTAAGCTTCATCTGAAGGAAAGTGACCACTTCTAGGACTAACCTAGTACAGCATCTACGATTGCATGCAGCTTAAGAGGGTACATTATATATGCTCTCATTTGTTAATGTGCCACCTATGAGACGTTCTGCTAAAAAGAATCCTTGCTTATCTCAAAGTCAAATTTAACTGGGCATTTTATATTGTTATTTGCTGACTCTGTCTAGCCTATAAAATAAGGGTCATACTCAAAGTCTTTGCATATCCACCCATGGATGTTTATAGTAGCGCTGCTTGTAATAGTGAAGAGGTGGAAAGAACTCAGTGTCTGCTATTGGATGAATGGATGAATAAAAAGTGGTTTATACATGTAAGGAACATTACTGGCCATAAAAAAAGAACAAATTGATACCTGCTGGAACATGAGCTGGTCTCGGAAATATTATCCTGAGTGAAAAAAAGCTGGGGGAGATGGAGAGAAAAGATGGGGAAAAGGAGAAAAGAAGGAAGGAAAAAAGGGAGGGGAAGAAAAGGGAGGGGAAGAGAAAAAATAATGTAAGATTCCATTCCTCTGAAAGTTCAGAGTGGGGACATCTGTAAAAACAGCTCAGCTTAATGGATGCTTGGGGCCAAAGGTGAAAGGATAGGGAAACAGGGCAGATGATATGCGAAGGATTTGTAATTTCTTCTTAAGGTTATAAGAGTATTCTGAAATGACTGGTGATAGTTGTACATGTCTTTGAATATTATGAAGACCCCTGAATTGTATGTTAACTTCTTAAGTTTATGGTATGTGAGTTGTATCTCAAAACTTAAAAAAAAATTCTTATATGGCAACAAGTTTCCATAAGCTCTGGCCCCTGGGGTGGTACTCTGCTGTCACTAGTAGTACATAAAAAGGACTGGAGCATTCTAGAAAC
>PVKA01039912.1:0-19136 GCA_004027165.1 Ctenomys sociabilis
GCTTGAGGATTGACTGAGAATTGTGGGAAGTAGGTGACTACTGTGAGCTGAGCTAGGTGGGTGGCCTACATTTACCTCTGCCATATGCAGAGAGGATATGCAGAGAGTAATCTGCATTATATAGTATTTAATGTTTTGGGAAGTCTAGGGCTTCAGCTTTGATGTAGTCTTTCAAGCCCCAGGAAGTCATAGCCTCTATTCAGGCTCGATCCCAGCTGGAACGGGGAGCATTAGCTCTACCGTCCTGTCTCCACCCGGCTCACGTTAAGGAGCAGCAGGCTTACCAGGGAAACAAGCATGCCACCTTCAAAGACTATCACCAGTGCCTCAGCTAGACCAATACACATTGCTTAAGGCCAACTGAAGGATAAACATAAGTCCTAGCCAGCTCTGTACATAGCAATATGAGGAAGTAGGATCAGACTCAGCCAAAATGGAGACAGTCGCTCTTCTTTCAAGGAGAGCTGCTCAGGTGGTCCCCTACAGCCAGTGAATCATTGTGTTGTGTTGTAGAACCATTCAACTCCTTCCTCTTAACTAAGTGAAATTTTCATCACCCACTGTGGATGAAGGGTAGATTAATAAGCCTTGCCTTGTGAGTTGTTTGTATTGCCTTGACTTCCAATGAATTGCCTATATGTTTATAGGAGATGCTCTGACAAGCAAAATGACTTAGGTGACAAAATGTCCAGCCTAGGCCAGGTGTGGTGGCACATGCCTGTAACCTTAGCTTGGGAGGCTGAGGCAGGAGAGTTGCCAGGACTTTGAGGCCAGGATGCGTTGAGTAGACTAATAACTACAGGGATAGGAGCTGGCGGGGAAGATGCCACCTTTGCTTCCTTTCTTGTGGGACTAGGAGATTCTTTCTATAGTGGGAATTCTATATTGTCCTTGAAAGTTTGTGGTAATTGGTATTTCATGAGTTTTCTAGAATCTTCTTGATTCTTCAGAAAACAAAATGAAGTGGGGAAATGAAACAGATGCCAGGGGTATGAATTGCAGAGGAAGCAGCAAAGGTCACTGTAAAAACTCAGAAAGAATCAGTCAGTTGACCAGCTTCTCTCCTGAGAGAAAAGCGTATCAAGTGGTGAAGGTCCTGTAAAACAGTTATCTTGTCCTCCATGTCCCTCAGAGAAGCAGGCAAGGAATTTGGGGTCTTAAGAGGGGACCGGTGTTGCCCCTGGATGGACAGAGGCAGCGACGCTCATGTTATTTTCATGTTATTTCTTGGTCAGGACTCCTGTTCCAGAGCCTGACAGTTCTGAATGGCAGTGCCTCAAGTAGAGGTTACCAAGGGGTGGGCCTCAGACATGGCTTCTCTGTGGCCTTTGAAGTACTGGCTTTATCACAGAGGTGACTGATGTAGTTAACTGCCTTCATTTAAAGCAGGAGAGTCTTCAAATCTGCATGGCCAGGCAGGGCAGCGGGGTGAAGGTGTCCCCTTGGGATTGGGTGGGCGCTCACTGGTCACTCTCCTAGATGACCCCTCAGCTTCTGCATGCATCTGAGCTCCTAGCCCTTGGTCTATATCAGGGCATGCCCAAACGAAAAGCTCTCTCCCAGATTATGAGACCCAGCAGCTGCCCAGCTTGGAGGAAGGAAGCAAAATTTGTTCTTGTTGAGCATTTTCTTTGGTAGACAACAAAGAAAGCCTATGGCCTCTTGTTCCTTCATCTGCTTTGTCTTCTCGGAGAGTTGTATAAAATGTAAATGTGCTGAGGTTCCAAGGGCATCTTTAAGACACATGGGGATGTAGCAAATATGGTGAGGGCGTGGTGCTGATGCCTTCTTCACGTGGGGTGGACAAGCCAACCGAAGAACTAGAATGCTTTGGATTGCTCTGGATTTGGCCTCCAGGGAGGCAGGACACATGGTTGACTCATAGTTACTTTGAGCAGTGTTACATCTGCCCATCACAGGGACTCTCTTTCTGTGTGTTCTTGTACTAGCGCTGCTCGTGGAGGCCTTGGACCGTCTACACCAGCAACCCCCAGGTCCCTGTTGGGGATGGGATTCCTGACCCTGTTTCCAGAGATGACACATCAGGATCTTCACATACTGAGCTGGGGAGTGTGCCTTTGAACAAACTCTACTGTGCACCTTGTCCAAGTGAAAGTTGCGAGCTGCTGTCTTGACCCCTTGCATGGGATAACTTCCCTCTGTGTTGTCCACCTAGGAGTCTTGGTTCCTGTTATACATGTGATTTCAGGGTCAAGCACAGACACCTTGCAGATCCAGATCTCCCTGGCAAGTGGAGCGGGTCTGGTTATTTATTCCTCTTATGGGGACTCAGTATCTCTGTCTGTGAAATGGGCCCAGCCAGTGCTCCTTGGCATCTGGTTACTTTTCCTCAACTGTCAATCCACTCTCCACCCTTCTCACCCTGCTCAAGGTCAGAGGGCTGAGCTGTATATGCTGTGTTTCTAGGTGTCTGTGCCCTGGCTTATGTTGGGATGGGGCAATGGACCCACTGGTGCGGGAGTGGGGGAGGAGACCTCAGCTCCCTCCTGCCGGGTGTAGTCTGTGCCTCCCTGACCGTCACTTCTCTTGGGTTGGCCTCCTTCTCCGTTTAGCCACGGGCATAGTGCCTCAGCACTCTCACCCAGCAAGTTCATACCTCTTGCCTGACACCATTAGGGAGAAGGGTCCTTTCATTAAGGCCTTCCCAATGCAACCCTCGGTGAGCGCCAGCTCTCTCTGCTGGGCCCTGCACTGAAGTGTCAGGGCTCATGGCCTGGCACTAGCAAGCGTTCCTGTGCTGTGTCCATGGTCATCAGCCTCTAGGTGGTTTGCATTATATTTACCTCCAGATAGATGAAATCATAGACTCTTTGAACTGAAAGGAACCACAGAAACCTTTGCCGAATCCTGCCTGTGCTGTGTTTGTCGAGTGAATAAAGCGATTTCTTCCATGGGGACACCTTCTCCCCCCTTCTTTTCATAATATAAACAACTTCATATTTTATGGGGCAATTTTGTGAGTTCTCCACAGAAAACCAGCAAACTTGGGGCAGGGTATAAATGCTGTTCATGCTCGAGGGCCCTTGCGGCAGGAGACTGCGAACCTTTGACAGATGCTTCCCAGATAGCGACCCCCAGGAGCCTTGGGAAGCCCAGGGAGAAGTTGTTGGAGACTGAAGAATAGAACGACTTTGGCAACAAAGTGACCAGGCCGGGGAGCTAAGCAAGGAGCTCTGTGCTGGCCTCCGGCATGGGTTTTTCTTTTTTAACTGGTCACTCTTTGGGGAGGTCTGTGTTGCAGGTGCTGACTCCAGAGGAGACGCTAACTAAATAAATAAATGCCCATATCTGAGAAGACAGCAGCCCTAGCCCGGCCTCCAGCTCTGTGGCCGCAGGTGCAAGGGCAAAGAGTATTCTCCGGCCTTTGGACCGCAATCAATGCAGCAGGCAGGAAATGAGAGAAAATTAATTTTTTCCCCCCCTCTCCTCTTTCCCTCCCCGCCATCCCTCCTGTTTTTACACAAGGGCCTTTTAAAATGTTGGTTACTCTCTGATTACAGTGCAATAGAGGTTTGCAACAGCCTCTTTTGGACTAAACTCCCTGTGCCCTTAACCAGAATGATTGGTTGGTTGCCTTGGTAATCGCCCTCATTTGCTGTGTAGAAGCCACAATTATGAAGGTTTTCTGGGTACTGATCCTCTTAGTGGCTTTTTCTTAGAAGTTCATGACAAGATGGGACAAAGGAGACCTAATAGATTTTATTCCTCAGGCTCCTTTTTGTCCTTGGAGCCCATGGCATACGGGCAGCGGTCGTGAGTGCCATTTAAATTGGTCGGCTTGTCCCGGAGAGAGCGCTTTTCGCTCAGCAGAGTGGCTGAGCTTCTATTAGCTGGAGGGCCAGGGCCAGAGAATGGAGCCACAGCCTGGCCTCCTCCGCCCCAGTGTATAATGGAAGCCCTACACGGGCCAGGCCGGAAGGCATCTGGGGCTGAGGGTTGGGGCACTTAACCTTTTGCTGATAACCGAAGGAAATGGACCTGGAACTGCGCTCCCGAAGCCCCAGCATGATTCAGGTTCAAGGCAGGAGAGCTTTGTGGGTTGTTGAAATACCCAAGCTGGAAATGTTTTGAGCTGAGGCAGCTTTCTACCCTCTAAAGAGAAACAAGGCTCCATTAGCTGGGTAATTGCAAAGAACAAGAGGGGAAAGATGTCGGCGGTGCTGATGTTGGTAACCACAATCACAGTAATCATATAATTTATCTGTAGAGGGTATAAGATGCTCATGGTCTTTACCTAGTTTTACAATAGCCTGGGTTTGTTTTTTTTTTTTTTTTTCCTTAAGTCTCTTGCTCTGTCTCTTTCTGAGGCGCATCAAGGTAAAGCAATTTGTTAAAGTCAGAAGCTGGCAGACCCGGCATTTAGACACCAAGAGACTCAGTGTTTCCTTTCAGTAAAATAAAATCACATCTCATATTGGATGGCGATAAATGATCAAAGAGGCCTTGGAGCTGTAGTTCAAAGACGGTCTATTTCGGTGTCGTAGGAGGAGTGCTTTCATTAGAAAGAGTTTGAATCTTAATAGAACAGAAAAGTCTCTGGGCTGGGCTTCATGTGTTGCTGGTTCAACCTGGGGCACCCAAGCTGTTTGATAGGGAGTAGTTGGGTTGAGAAGGATTCTGAGATGGTGTCTGGCATTGTCAAGAAAGGGCGCCATCTTGGTTAGCAATGTTTGCTGTGAGGGATGATGGGAAATCATGGCCGGCCTCCTTGTGCCTTCCCAGCTGATTCCCTCCCCAAGGGTAGCTCACTGGGCTCTTGAGGTGTCATTAACCGTTTGGAAATATGCAATGTATTGTGGTTCCAAAGTCAGCTCACAATTCTCAAAGCTCCTCATATTTTGGTATAATTTTAAACACAGCAAATTTTCAAGAATAATAGCACAAAGAATGTCCATGGGCCCTTTTCCTGGGTGTATTTTTAATATTCTCACTACCTTACTCTGCTCCTTCTACCTGTCATATGCGTATGTACACACTTGTGCATATAATTTTTTTCTGAACCATTTGATGCTAAATTGCGTCGATCATGGCCTTGGTCCCTAAAATTTTCAGTGTGCATCTCCGAAGCACATGGGTGGCCTCTTGGTTCATCTCCTTATGGGTCCCATCTTTGGAATTCAACACTCTCCATTCCTCTCATCTACAGCCAGCTCTGTTGGTGACCCAATCACATCCTAGGAATTCTTCCAGGATCCGGCCTCCTCCCATGAGCCCCTGCCTTGTGCCATCATGTCTTTTCAACTTCGTTTGCAACACTGTCATTTTTGCCATCACCATAATTTTGAAGTACCCTGAAAGGGAGGTTGAAAATACCTAGGTTTTTACTTGATATTCTTGAGAAGCTAATCTGTGCTAGGTGCTAGGTTTTACACAGGTAAATCTTACAGCTCTTGTCTCAGTGAACAGAACATCAGAGCAATCCAGCTCATACTCACCCAACCACGCACTTCACATGTTATCTCATTTAAACCTACAACTGCCCTAGCAGAGGTGGGTGGCCCGCTTATTCTCACTTGCAGGTGGGGAGACTGAGGACTGGGAATGTTAATGTAGCTTGCTTAAGGCCACAGAGGAGGGGAATAAATCTTGGGCATCTTGGCTCTAGACCCTGTGGTAACTCACAGAGCCCCACCATGTCAAGAGTGGCAACTCAAGTTTCTACTACATTATTCTGTCTTAGGATAGATGCACGCTTGATGAGAGACTCATTCACTGATTTATTGCTTTATGTGTCCATTGTTTCCGCTGATTCAATCAGTCACCCCACTCACCCATTTATTAATTCGCTCATCCATTTGTCCACTCACCTAGTTACACATCTTGCTGAGTGTTGGGGGTGACATGGTGAAGAAGGGTGCATGTAGACTTGGGCCCCATGAAGTTCGCTGTCCAAAGTGAGAAAACAGGTAACAAACAGAGTAATCTGTGTTATAAGACGACAGAGCTAAGGAGACCTGACCTCCCCAGAGGGTCAGGGATGGTCGCTGGGCCTCAAAATATCATCTTAAGGATTGCCTGGGAGTCAGCTAAAGAAGGGAGGCTATGTACAGGTGAAGACAAAGCATGCTTCGTGAAAGAGGCTCCATCCACGCTGGGTGTCCAAGGGCAGGCGGGCTATGAATGTGCAGAGGTAGGGGAAGGGTTTCCTGGTGACGGTGACAGTGTAAGCCAAAAATGGGCACTTTGGGAAATGCATGACATGAATGAAGCCTGAACTGTTTAATACCTTCTGCTGCCTGCATGCACCCCAGTCTCCATCCCTGCCTCAAGGGTTTGGGTGGCAGAGGCTGGGAGTTTGTCTTAGTCCCGCCAATGCACTGGGCATCTAGAACTTCTTCCATTTTCATGGCTCCACACCCAGGATGGGCTCCAGGCAGGGAGCAAGGCCTCCCCAACCCCGTGTGACCCAAGTGCTTCTTGAATGCAGGGACATTTGCTGCTGACATCTCCTTATCCCTGGATGCTTCAAGAGTCAAGCATGCCAGCCACCATTGTTCATTATGGGGGTGAGCAACAGCAGAGACTAGAATGGGGGAAAAGAATCAGCACTCTTGGAGTCTACACATTTACTTGGTCATTTTCATCGTAAATCCATGTGCAATTTTAATGGCAACTTTATTTAGAATTGGTAAAGCCAGAGCAGTGGTGGGTGTAGAGGTCCTTCTGGGGTGAGCACAGCCCTGCAGGTCAAGTGGTGTCTTAGTTACTTTTCTTGTTGCTAGGACAGAATACCTGATGCCCAAAGTTCAGGAAGGAAAGGTTTATTCACTGCACAGTTTGTGAAGGTTTCAGGCCATAATCGAATGGTTCCAAGGCTGAGAGGCACATGGCAGTGGAGAACAGTTGATGGTGGCAGAAAACAGCAAAAACAATGAGAGAAAACAGACCTCTTTTGAGCCCCAACAGTGTGTGCAGGCTGCCTGCCATTGGGTGAGCGAGGCATGCACACTCTTAATCAGTGGACCAGGAACCTATTACAAGCTCTAGATCCAGCTGCCCCTGGAAAGCCCACCCCCCATGACCCCATGATGCTTTAGGGGCATCTAGACCCAAACCATGGCAAGTGGTAGGATCTTAGCGGTTGGCAGGCAGGTGAGCTAGAATCTGATCCTCACCTTTGTCGATGAATCAGGGCTCAGTGAGGCCTGCAGGACCTCAGCAGTCAGGAAGGCCCTGATTCCACCAGCCAGCAGGGCAGATGTGCAGGGCCCGTGGTAGTCGCTGGCTCTAGGCAAAGCTGGCCCCTGCGATCTTCCATCCCTGTTTCCTCAGGATCCCAGGGCTCTTCCTGAGAGCTTGTCCTCCAAGGCTAATTGTGATCCTCTTTCTGTCTGCCTTGCTTTTCTGAACTTTGGTGTCATCTGTTATTCTTCCTCTAAATGGCAGCTGTAGGTATGCTACCCAAAGGTCACCTGGAACCCCGATTGATGGCAGGCACGTTAGTGACTTAATGTTTGTTACACTTCTGTGTATGCTTATGCTTGTCGAGACACACAAAGCTGATTGAACTTCCCTTAAGGAGAGTTCTCGCCATGGCCTCTGCGTGGGTTGTCGAGCTCCAGCCACAGGGACCTGAATGCAGATATTAATCCAAAGAGAGGTGCATTTGCTGCGGGCTCACCTCTGCAGGCTCATGGCAAACTCTGGAGATGACGTGAAAGATGACAATCGAATAGCAACTGTCCAGTGTGAGGTGGTGCAAGCCTGTCACCCAGCTCCTCGGGAGACTGCGGCAGGAGGATCCAGTTCCAGGCCAGCCTCAATACCTCGAGGAGATCAGTCTCAAAAGTTTGAAAGGGCTGTGGCTGTGGCTCAGTGGTAGAGAGACCCTGGGTTCATCCCCAGCACGGAAATGGCCATCTCTGGAGTAAAATGGAGCAAGTCCCCCAGCTGAGCCTCAGAGCCCCCGAGAAGCTGTAGAGCAGCAGTCCTGGTCACCACCCGTCAGACTCGTGGTGCTGGCTCACAGTCCACGGCCTTATTGTCTTCTCCCAGTCTCCCTGGGTCCCTCTGAGGTAGCTTCTGTCTCAGCTCCATTTTACAGATGGGGAAATTGAGGCTCAGAGGGGTGTGGGCCTCGCCCTGGCACTGTGCCCAGCCCTTAGAACAGTGCCTGCCTCCGTGTCCCTGTTAGCAGACCTCAGTCCACTTCTGGAAGAGATGACATCAAACTTGATCCCAAAACATATGCTTTTTAAATGAAAAAAAAAAAAAAAAGCACTGTTATTACCCCATGTTGGCAGTACACAATGATTGCCTTCACCGTGGAGAGCTGGCACCTGCACGTGACACCCTTCATTCCCTTTCCATTCCCTTCTCCCCTTTCTCATCCCCTCCCTCTCTTGGTCTCCTTCCTACTGAAAGTATTCTACCTCTCTGTTTTCTATCATCTATCTTTTAGTTTGCTCTTTAATTTATCTATACATTGGGTCTCTCTTACAAGAGAAACCTTGCTCTATTTAAACTTGGGTTTCTGACTTATTTCACTTAGCATTATAATCTAAAGGTGCATCCGTACTCCACTATCTCTATTGTTGATGGAATTAACAGGTCAATGAAGTACATGCTCATCTGTGTCTCAGAGTGCAAAGCCTCTGTACAGTGAGGCTCAAAGGCAGAACACCGTATTTATTTGTTGACCTTTCCAGCAGGTGGCCATGCTGGTCCACCATGTTGGAGGGGACTGTGTGTTACAGCTGTCTGGGCTGAGGGGCCGTGGTACTTTTTGTTTGTGTGTATTGTGGTACTGGAGGTGTTGTGATGTGTCTGTGGGAGAGTTGCCAGCCACGCACCTTGTGTCCGTCTCTGAGGTGGCCCCGGTCCTCGCCTCCAGGCATCCACCTGCTCATGCCGCTCCCTCCCAAGACCCATGGCCGTCTCCAGGCGAAGGATGTAAGCACACATCCAGAGACCCTCTCCCTTGCTGGGTGTGGTGAAGCAAGTGGTCATGTTGGGGGGCCCTGTATGCGCGGGAGCAGCGGGTCACTTCCAGCTACTGGCAGCTGGGAGCTGAGGCCTTCTGTATGCCAGTTCTGAGCACCCCATCCGGCCAGCGGCCACCTCCACCAAGCCCGTCCTGGGCTGCTTCCCGTCCCTGGGCTGCAGGCTGGCAGGAGACTCTGGAGAAGGAGTCCAGGTCCTGACTGTTATCAGTGTGTGTCACTCGATGGTGGGAAGTGCTGTTCTGTTTTTTGAGGCAAGGTCTTAGTATGTAGTTCGAGCTGTCCTTGAACTCAGTATGTAATCCAGGCTGGCCTCGAACTCATGGTGATCCTCCTGCCTACCTTCCACGACCTAAGCAGTTGATTAAAATGACAAATACATACATAGAGGAATTAAGACACTGAGAAGACTCGTTAGTGAGTGAGGGCACAAGGAATAGCCTCTGGGGATCAGACACAGAACCCCAAGAGACACGGTCTGAGCTGGATTTTGTGGTGTAGGTGTGTGGGTTTGGTCAGAGAAAGATGGGAAGGGTGTTCCCACATAGGGGATAGCACACTGCCAGGGTTGAGGGCTGGGGTTCGGGAGCTTCGGTGCTTGCCTGCTCTGTCTCTGGAGGACAAGAGGTTGGCATTGACTGGAATATCAAGGGAGAGTGGCCTGAACGCCTACCCACAGGTTTATGAGCTTGTGCAAAGTTGTAAGGGTGAAGCTGCACTATGCAGTGTAACTCCACAACTAAAAGCCACGGCTAGGAAAGTATTGATGCAGCCTGGAAACACGAGGTCCAGAAAAGGAAGCAGACATAGTGGACGCTGGACGGCTTCACTTCAGTGCATCTGGGGTTCATGAATCCAACACCCTGTGAGCGAGCACGTGAACTTTATGGGGTGAATGCACATTCCTGCCTGTGCAAGAAGCATAGCCCGGGAGTTACGAGTTCAGATTCCAGAGCCAGGCTGTCTAGATTTTAAAATCTTATCTCTGCTGTTTTGTGGCTGTATGATTTACGCAGCTGACTCAACCTTTTCGGAGCCTTAGAAATGACCCATATGGCTTTTGTGACGATTGAACAGTGTGGTGTGTAGCTAGTACAGAGAAGAGAACTGGATCAGGATAAGTGCTCATTCATATCAGCGGCTGTTCACCTGATTGCTATTCCTTTTGTTGTCATTAGGAAAAGCAGTGTTGTGGCAGCCAGGCAGCCCAGGCGTGCTGGGCCATAACTACGGGGGACACTTCTGACTTGAGTCTCAGTTGCCACATCTATAAAACAAAGATCATTTCTTCTCCTCAGATTCTAACCAACCTGTCTCTCTCTTTGCATTTTCCAGGAGCTATAAAACTTAGTGACTCATCCTACAGGTTGCCACAATACTGTCCCCTGTCCGACCAGCTCACCCTGTTGGGCTACTCTCTCCAGAAGGAGCTGGAAGAGGCACAGGACAAACCCCACGATCCTTTCCCTCCAGTCTGCCTCCTGTTTCAAAGACCTTTCTAAATCCCAGCTGCTGAATTACAGCAACTTCCTGCTACCAGTTGGGTAGGACCAGCATGGGTCCAGAGAGGTGGTATCGGATCCCTGATACCACACACTAGATGGTGCTGAATGAGCTGCTAACTCCTCTGGGCTTCGCTTATTACATGAGGATTGGTACGGTTTCCTCTAAGTGTTGGATTAAATAAGGTTAATTAGGTAGACTGTTACCAGCCATTTCTGGTGTGAGAAAGTGCATTATGGCTCCCACCCTACTTGGTTGGAATAAAAAAAAAAATTCTTCTGAGGACCTTCCATGATCCAGGATGCTGGTATAACTCAGTTTCCTCAGTGTCAAAGTGATTAAAGCAAGCTTCCGATGGACGGTGGGGACACAGGTTGCTGCCCATCTGGGGCTGGAGAGACAGGACCCTTCCCGGTGGTACTGGCCTGTGACCACTCGGTCACCTTCCCCTCTAGATAGCACATCATTGATGCACCTAGAAAGCCTTCCTTACCTCCCTGAATGTCCAGGGGCCCAGAGTGTCCTCCTGGATTCTGGACCCTTGACCTCTGCTGGTGTCCACAGCTCTGCCACTGAACACTCAGGACTTTCTATATGGGGGATGGGGCATCTCCATCCCGGGGGACCTCATCCTCCCTTAGCTCTGCAGCCATGAGGTAACAACTTGGTCTCAGCTTGAAGACTGAAGGAGTTAGAAAAGGATGCAGAGAATGATTCTGTCAGACGCCAGAGGGTGATGGGTTCTCGGCGTTGGGAAAGGGGAACGTGATTTCTCCAGCTCAGGGCCCGGCTTCCTGTCTCTGGGCGCTGGCCACTGCGTGTGTTCCCTTCCTGACTTCTGCAGGGCCTGCTCAGCCTGCCGTGCCCGGGGGTGGTCACTGAATGCTCTGCAGAGCTGAGTCCATGTGAGGCTTGCCTCTAATCCCAGCAGTCGGCAAGGCTGAGGCAGGAGGATCACAAATTTGAGCCTAGCCTGAGTAATTTAGTAAAAACTTGCCTCAGGGGGGGAAAAAAAGTTCTAGGGATGTAGCTCAGTGCGAAGCCCTGGGCTCAATCCTCGGTGCAGCAGAAACTAAAAACCAAACCAAAATAAAAAACAAAAAAACCACAACACACATGAAAAACAAAATTAAAAAAGAAAAATCAATAAGAACTCCACATAAACCACGGAAACCCCACCATTTAGGGACAGCAGCTAATTTTTCCTTCATGCTTTCTTCTTACTACGATGTATAAGCGTGCGCGTGTGCGTCCACGTGTGCATGACTGTGCGTGTGTGCGTGCGCGTGCATTGCCCTGGAGCACGAAGGGCTGGTTAGTTGGGATTAAAATCCGTATACTCCAGTTCTCCAAGTCCTGAGTTAGGTCCTAGAGCGCAGTCTTGGCCTTTGCAGAAAGAGACCAAGTCGCTGGTGTCGTAGGAGGCGCACGCACTGGACGCAGCAGCGGAGAATCCATGCTGGGGAGCCCAGAACCCCGGGCGCCACTTCTGTGCTCATCTCTCTGTATTCGCTGAATTTATATTCTGGAAAGATGCCTGCTAGGGTCGTGCAATTAACGTTTCTACCATGGTCATTCGTGCTCACCAGGCACTTTCTGTGATTAGTTCTCCTAGCGTAACAGCTCGGGCACGGCCACCGGAGTAGCTGACCCCAGGCCTCTTCTGCTGGGAGGCTCTTCCAGGTCAGCCGCTGAGCTGAGCGAGGCTGCGCTGCTCGGGCACCAGAAGCCAGCCAGGAGCCAGGTGCTGACGTGAGTGGGGCAGACAGCCTGTTGCTGAGGCCTAGTCTAATTATACCTGAGCCTCGTCGCCCCCTCCCTGGGTGGCGCCGTGCCCCAGGAAGACAGATCACATTTCTGTCCTCCGAGAAAACTGTGTCCTGCTGTGCTTGGGGTCCTGCAGTGTTTCCCTCCTGCCCCCCGCCATCCGTGGCACTTGGGCAGCCACCGGGCTCTTGGTGAGGCGGGGCGAGGCGCGATGGGAAATTACGTGGGTGGACTTTGTCAAGGGCCACAAGTCACTGGCTCTGCAAACACCGCGTGGGTTGGAAATAGAGTGATCAAGAATGTCCAGCTGCCCACGGGTCACGCTGACCTCCTCGCAGGCAGGCCACACATGCGCTGCCCCAGGCTGCCACTCACGCCAGCAGAAATCAGACACCAGACATGCCCCGCCCTGCTGCGTCCCAGGCCAAGCCGCGTTCCTGCTCACTTAATCCCTCCCACACAAGTGTGTCCTCTCTCTCCTCCTGTTCCCCGCTGCTCCCTGCATGTGGAAGTTTGCATTGGGGACACTCAGGAGCCTTTCACCAGGAGACAGAGTCGCTCATCTGCCTAGGCTCGTGGCCAAGTTCATTTCCGTGGTCAGGGTGGCCCTGCACACGCTGGCCCCAGCCCACCCTTCCAGTTCTGCCTCTCACTACTCTGGCCTCGGATAATACGCTCCACCGGGATGAGCTGTTGGATGTCGCTTCTGTTCCCTCCCCTACAGCCCAGGGACTCACGCTGCCCTCTAACCCCTTTTCCTCTCTCCTTTCTCTTCCCAGCAGATGGTTATTTTTCTAGGAAATACTCCCAGAAAGCCCCCAATCAGGAGCGCTGCCCATGCTGTGAGCCTCACACCTCTCCAAAGCTTTCTCTGTCACGACAGTGTGGCCATTGAAGGTCTGCTTGTCTGTGTTCTCTCGCCTTCAGTGTTCTGGAAAGACTGGTCTTGTGCAGTTCCTTCCTCAGGGCTGGGGGTGTCCTGGATGCTTTGCACATACTGCTTACATGGAGTGAGACGGAAAATCCTGATAGGTGTTTGACTGTAAAAAATTGCTACAGTAGAAGACACTTTACCACTGAAATCACTTATCCCATCACCCTTGACCTTTCTGAAGCAAGTCTGGAAATCCTCTTTCACTGGATTCTTTAGCTGTGTTCTAGTAGCTGGCTCTAGGTCCTGAACTGATTCAAGATGCTTACCTTTCGCAGTCATTTTGGCTTTGAGGAAGGGCCAGAAGTGGCACAATGCCAGATCGGATGAGGAAGCTGGACAAGGACTCAGAGTCAGGTCTTTAGGAACCTGACCTTCTGTTGGCTGGCACAACGCAGGAGCATTCACTGTATTTTTGATCGCACCTTCTCAAGACCTTCATGAACCCAGGACCACTAGAACTGCTTCAGAAAGTGGCAGGGATGGTGGATGAATGTGTTTAAAGTAAGAGAAGTGTGTTGAGGGGGATTGATGGCTGTGTGTCTTTTATTGTCATACGTTTTTAAAATCTATTGAGATCACACCATGTGTGTTCTTCTGTGGGCCCTCTTTCATTTACAAGCGTAGTGTTTGCTGCTGCCTCGATTACCACCACTGACTGCAAGCCTGAGGACAAGTCAGGGCACAGGGATCTCAGGTTTTGGGGTCCCCAGAGCAATCGGGGTCACCAGGCTGGCTTGGGTACCAAGCTGATGTCTTCCTGAAGTCCCACTGTCCACCTCTCTCCTCCTGACCCCCCAGTAGGGGATTCTGAGTCATGGATAGCCCAGTACTGGGACACCATCCTCGCAGCCACAATGTAAAGGACGAGAGGTTTACTTTGGCTCATGTATCAGAGAGCCCAGTTGGTGGTAACTGGTTCCAAGGCAGGAGGGAGCATGGGGCGGAAGTCGTGGCAGAGGGTGTCGCCGTGCAGTGTTGGGATCCACTGACAGGAATGCTCACGAGAGATCCACACATCAGAGGAGAGAAGGTTGGGCACTGCCCCCCTGGCCCTTGGGGAGGGGTCGCTGTGGCCCTGCGAGCCAGCCCCCTGCAGACAGCCCTCACTGGAGGACCTGGAGATCACTCTCTCTTGCCACTCAGGCCTCAGGGATAACGAGAGCCCAGGTGCACTGCTTCTGTGGTCCCCATCCTTGTGCCATCCCTCCTCACTCTGCCCCGCCCTCATCTTTGTAATAGCACCTGCACAAAATGGTCCATGAGTCTACGACCGTCACCTGCTCCTGGCTGATGCCAATGAATAGGCATCAAAGAGACCAGACCTGGGAGACTTTTCTCATCTGTAAAATGGGCTCACGAGCCTCAACAAGGAGACCTCACTTTCCCAAGGTCCCTCAGGTGCAACTCAACACCTGAGCTAGGCTCCTGTTACCTTGTAGTGGCATTGGATATTCCAGAAGAGACTCTGCCAGGCCCCAAGGCAGCTTGATGACAGTGTCTCCCCAGGTGGATACTGGGCTGGGGTAGCCCCGATTCCCTCACCCGTTTTGAGTTCCCATGGACCTTCTGGGTGGTCTCGGCAGCCCAAGAGTAAGCCTTCTAGCCTCAGTGACAAGGAGGGCTTCCTGCTGCTGCTCCTACATCTGTCGCTCATGGGCTAGCTAAGTGTGGCTGGAGGCCACTTCCAGGAAGGACTGAGCAAAGAGGGGTACTGAGGCAGGCCTGTGCCTGGGACGTACAAGGCTCCTCTGACAGTGACTCACTCTGCGGTCCGCAGGGTCCTTGCAGGTCCGTCCTTGGGGACCATGGCAGTTTAGAGGCCTCCTTTCCACCGCCTGACCTCAGTCGGGTCAAGGGCACCCGCCTCAGTCTGGGGGCACCGCAAGCCTCACCCAGCTCCTTCTGGTCTTCCTTGCATATGTGATCCCTCCAGGCGTCTGTAACTAACCCACAGGAGGGATGGGGTGTGTCACAGCAGCTGGGCTGGAGGGCCAGCGGCTCAGGGATGGACCTGGCGGGAGCCTGGGAGCGGCCCAATCCTGTTTCCCTTCTCCACGACGTGTGCTCTCTTTCTAGGTTTCTTGGAGCGGGAAGAGGGGTCTGAGGGCACCACGAAGCTCTCGAGCTTCTCAGAGGAAGTGGGGGGGCCTGACCTCGCACACGAGGCTGAGGCCAGCTGCTGACCTTGGTGCTCCCCCTGCAAGGTGGACGAGGGCTGCCTTGCTCTGCACACAGTGGGGGTTCATGTTAGAAGCAACCCAGGGGGCAGGGGCTCCCTCAAGCCTCGTATACTGCAAGGTGTTCAGATTTCAAGAAAGGCCTGCCACCTAGCTTAGCAGGCTATTGAATTCAGAAAGGAAGAAGCAGTCAATCTATGGATGCTTCTGGGACATGAGAAAAAGAGCTGCTTGATGTTTTGGGGATCTTTCTGCTTGCTGGCCAAAGCGCAGAACCTCACATCCAAAAAATATCCATACAGTGCTTGCTCTTTGTTCTTTCTGAGAAGCTGGGCTTCAAACCCCGATTGTGTAGCTGCTTGTCAGTGGTGTGTTGAGCTAGTTCAGAAGGAGTGCTTTGCCTCAGTTTTCCTATCTGTACAGTGGGGATTTAGGTGTATCATCTCCACCTCAAAGAGCATTAGCCTGGTGCTTAGAACATCCCAAGAGCCCAGTGAGAAACAGTAGCTCCTGGAATCCTTGTGGTTGCTACCATGGCTGTTAATCACCTTCTGAATGGAACAAAGCTCTGATTCCTGGGAAAGCCCACCTGAGCCTATGGATCCTGACAAATTTATTCCCAGTCATCTTGCTGATCTAGGGAAAGGCTTTCAGAGTTTGACTCGGCTTTCCAAAGTCCGCTTTATCTCCGCAGCTGCTAGACTCACTGTTTCGCATCTTTTGAGGGGTTGTTCTCTTTGCCTCACTCTCTCTATCTGTAAAATGGTAGAGTGCCTGCTCATTCTGGGTCCCCATGGCTGCTCGTGTACAAGAGAAGCTCAGATTAGTAAATCGTGAAGTCAGGGGCAGGGAGCCAGCAGAATGCGTGAGTCGCTTGCAAATATAAAACGTTAATGATAAATGACGGTTACACATTTATTTAAATAACTTGCTTTTATTGACTTGGCTAAACGAGGCCGTGGTGCCTGCAGTGACTCAGGATGTATCCTGTCCCCATTCCCATCGCTGGAGAAACCTTCTCACACAGGGTCGCTCTTGCTTTCAGAAGACACCTGGGGCTGTTTCACCTTTCTTTCCTCTTGTGCAGATTCTGGATGCTGACCTGGCTTTCTCCATCTTTGAGATCTCAAAGCCCCTTTACCTGCCAGTCCTTTGGTGGCGCTGGGGTCAGAGACTTCGCAGGTCCAAGGGACTCGGGACAAGACCAAGGGACTCGGGACAAGACCAAGTTTGGATTTTGAGGCACGGTGGTGGTCAGCAGCTAGACTCGGGTGCTGCTGCTTCCCGTGCATCCTTCAGCTCTCTCTGCAAGTCCCTGAGGGATGTCAACACGCACCCAGGTTATCTGCCCCTGAGGCAGAACGGGGCGCAGGGAGGTAGACAAACCCGCTTAGACAAAGCCCTAATCTACATTCCTAACACCTTCCTTATCTTACCAGTGACCGCAGCAGGGTGAACTGCCAGCCTGGATCATCCTCCCTCGAAAATGGGACTCGCAGAACTCCAGTGGTTACCATGGTGACTTCCATGCCCAGGGTGGGCTTGGGCACACAGCGCATGCTCAGTAAATACTCGTTTCTCTTGCTGTCTGTGCTCACTTGGCTTGGACTTGATGGCGTTTTGGGAAGTCTTTTCTGATCCAGTTTCAGAGCTTGTTCCCCTAACTGTGACCCGGAATTTACCCTGTGTGAATTCACTTCTTTGGCGGCTTACACCTGCCAGCACTGCCACGTGAGTGTACGGTGTGACAGCGGTTTATGTGGCTGTGTGTCTCTCGCCGTCCTGGGACTCTCCCAGGCTGGGAGTCGCGATGCTTTGCCCCCTCCCCAGGTCAGAACAGGAAAGCTTTATTGGGGCCCCTCCAGGGGTGGGAGCTCTCCCCATTTCCATCTTGTCTTTGGTTCCCTTTGCTGTTGTTGTTGTTCTTCTTTCTTTTTCTTCCTCCTCCTCCGCTTCCTCCTCCTATTTTGTTCAGGCTCTCACTGGAGCTGGGACTCACAGTGATCCTCCTGTATTCAGCCTCCCCAGTGCTGGGATTACAGGAGTGCACCTCCCCCAGGACCTAGTCACAGGCTCATTGTGCCCAGGAGGAGGGCCGGTGTGGCATGTGGTGCCAGGGATCGAACCCTAGTCCCTGCGCTCGTCTAAGCAGGTACTTAGCTGAGCTATCCAGCTGGCCCAGTTCCCTTACTCTCCTCCCTCCACCAATTGTACCATTTCCCATTTGAAAATTATTTGTTTCCTGTTATCAATCTTTTATATTGCTCATTGCCTGTCCTTCGGCTTTTTCATACAAGTATGCGAAACCAGCAGCTGTTTTGTAAGAACCTTAGTTAAGACCTAGGAGGGCTGCTGAACCGGAACCCACCACTGACTGCCTCCAGAAATCTTGCAATGTAAGGAAAACGGAACCGGGGAGCTGAAGGCGTGGTCTGGGGTTCGCTGTTTCTTGCATCTGTGTCCTAGTAGGTCACATGACAGGCTCTGTCCAGAGGTTCCCCTCAAATGCAGGTCAATTCCACCGGTGTTTCACTGACCCAAACTCCTCACCCTCGGGACTTTTGGGACTTTATCGTTCTGTCACAAGAGGATATTGCTGTACCCATTTCAAAGGTGATAAGGCAGTGGAACGGGAGGCAGAGATTCGCCAAAATGCCAGCGCAGACCTAAGGGCTCGGACATGAGTGCTGCCTGGCCTCTGTTTTCAACATCTGACCATGCAGTCAGAACCCAGTTCAGTTCCATTTTGCTGGCTAAAAATATCTTCCTCCAAAACCAACACCATCACCGGGAGATGCTTTATTTTCAGAGCTGTGATTTCCCTTTGCCTTTTTCTGAAGGCTTCGTTTGCTTCTTAATTTGATGAAGATGCCACTTTCATTGCCCTTTCTCCAGTGAGCTTTCCATTCTATTTGTCTTATTTCTAGAAGTTTCTTGTCCTTTAGAAGCACTTAAAAACTCGCTAATTCTTTCGTAGCCTTTACTGTATGCTGGGCAATGTATTAACTCCTCTAACTTTTACAAAATCTTAAGGGGTAAGTACTATTGTTTATCCCCATTTTACAGACAAGGAAACTAAGCACAGAGAGGTTAACTGACTCCCTAAGGTAACACAACAAGGAAGTGGTTCGTCCAAGATTCAGAAAGAGCGGTCTGGCTGTACCTGACAATAGCTATGTGTCAGCATAGCTAGCGTTCTGTGTATTGATTCCACTTGAGATTCTCCTTGGAGAAATAACTATACCTGCAACTATATTGATAACTATATCTATAACTATAACTAGTCTTTCCTAGTCTCCCTCATAATCCTGTGCGGTGTTAGCAGCTGTTGTTCCCATTGTACCCATGAAGGATCTGGCTGGTGAAACGTGACCCCCTTCAGTGCCAGTCCGACCTGGAAGCCCTCTCCCCGACCCCTGCTTGGTGTCTGGCCGCCCCCAGACCTGTGTGTGTTCTGCCATGTGAATTCCCTCACCTCTCTCTCCCACCAGCCCAGGAGCTTATCGAATAATCCTTGTTGAGTAAACCAAGGCTTGAAAGTACTGGCCACCATTTTTTTTGAAACCCCCTCACGCCTCTGGCCACAGGTAGGTGCCTCTTCTTACTTCGTGCAGCATGCAGGTGTGGGTGGTAGGCACATAGAATACAGCTGTCATAAAATTGTAAGAGTCCTTCCTCTGGTGACCAGGGAAGGAGGGGGTGGTAAAGAAAACCGGTGTTGCTCAGTACAGGAAGGCTGCCCAAGAGATGCAAGAATGCTCCGGGAGGAGGCAGAGAGACCAAGAATTTATC
>PVKA01039913.1:8797-19235 GCA_004027165.1 Ctenomys sociabilis
TATATATATATATATATATATATATATATATATATATATATATATATATATATATATATATATATATATGCAGCCCTAGCTGGCCTTGACTTCACGGATATCATCCTACCTTGACCCCCAAGGGCTGGTACTGTTGGCGTGCACTATCATACCTGCCTGTAAAATGCATTCTTGACTCCCGAGAGTGACCAGCTGGGGTACTGATGAGACTCTCTGGGTAGATGGTCACATAGCAAATGTAATCCAGGAAGAAAAAAGCACTCCATTTCCCAGATTAGAAGACCCTTCCTCTTGCAAGATCCCTCTAGTGTCCTCCCTTAAAATACTAATAGTATGACTTCCAGCAAAAAAAAAAAAATGTAGAAGTTTTGATTTCAGTATTACAAGATGGGGCCAAGGAGGGTTTCTTTGCAATTCAGAGGCAATCAATTGATAATTAGAGTACTAGCCTTCATGGGACATTGTAATTTAGTTTTACTAAAGCACATTCCAGTAATTACTTTCCTAATATCTCAACCATTTATTCATTAATTTATTAACTCAACTTAAAATATTTATGACTGGTACTATACTACCAAGGACCCATTTATCTCTGGCAGCTAGTTTTTTCCCTCGGATAATTTTCACCTTCAGTTTGCTCCGTATTGCTGTCACCTAGCTGGTTACTCCCTCCTTCTGACACTGGCCTACTTTATTCCCAGAATTATTTATAGTCATGGATACTTGAGTTTCTTTAGAACTTGATGGCTTCCCTCCAAATAATAACAGCATTTATAATTAAGGAGCAAAGCTATTTTGAATATAGTATAAATGTTTACATAAAAAGTCAGAGAGAGGGTGATATTATTATATACTGAAAAACTGGTAGTTAGAAGGGCCAGCAAGCTAGCTCAGCAGACTAGGCACCTGCTTAGGCAAGTGCAGGGACAGGGGTTTGATCCTCAACACCACGTGCTGCACTGGCTCTGCCCCCCAGGGCACACTGAGACTGGGCATGGTACATGCCCATAATCCCAGAAATCAAGAACTACAGAAGTTACTTGGGTTGTAAAATAAGCCAGTGTTGATGGACATTTACATGAAGGTGCTAAGCAGGGACAATAGCAGTTAGATTTATTTTAGAAAATTTTCACCAAACAACAGCCTACAGGAATGAGAGGGGTTTGGGGTGAGCACTGGATGGGAAATGTTTAGGACACTTTGCACATCTGGAATCTTAGGTGTGCAAGGCCCATTCAAGGGGAAGTGTTCATTATGGAGCTTATGTTTTGCTGAGAATACAGGAGATAAGTATAAAGAGTCATTATTGTAACTGAACTTTCCCAGTTCTGGAATTCTGTTTGGCTGAATGACGGAAGTAGAGGATTGTACATAACAAGATATGGAGAAGAAAGTGCCCACATAGAATTTACATTTCCATTGTAGGCCTGCTTCAACTTTCCTGGGAGGCTACCAGAGAAGCACAAGCTGTTCCATTCTTATAAGTCTTCACTTCCTTAATATGCTAGGACTTACATCTAGATGTTCCTCAAATTATCATGTGGTCATACGTGGGGTGTTTTGGAGCAGGCTGAATCTAGAGTGTGTGAATATGGATTTAATTTAGTAGGTAATAATCAAGTTAGTTCACTGATAGGTTGATCATGAGCCTGGGTGTGGATAATGGGAAGGCCCTCCCTGTGTATGGATGGGACCAATCTATTGCCTTGTAGTCTGCATGAAATAAAAAGGGAAAGGGATGGGTCACCACTGCTGGTTCACTGCTTCCTGCCTACAGTGCTATAGACTGTTCAGTTTCCTTCTGCCGTGCCCTTCTCCCACAACTTGAGGTCAGCTGACATGGACTGAAACCTTTAATACTGTAAGCTAATATAAATCTTTCTTCTTTAACTTACAGGTGTCTGACATGTTGTTGCAGCAGTCAAGTAACCTAGAGAGCACACAGTCAGACAACCATGGGAATCAGCAGTATCAAGCCTTTTCCCTCCTACATGCATGACAAATAGATCTGTTTTTTCCTGCCTTAGCAGTGAATTAGCTTGTCTTCCTTTCCCACAATTTCATATCTTCTTTTAAAACTAGAACATCTTCCCAAGAGCTAAAGTAGTTACTCTATGTGAGCAAACAGAAACAATTTTATCTATCAGACCCATAAAAAACCACACTGAAAACACTGAATATGCTCATAGCTAATGAAAAATAGGGGAAAACGAGAGGCAACAGATGATTAGCTTTGTTCTTAAGAAATCCTGCTTTCTAGGGCTGGTGAGATAGCTCAGCAGTCTCAATCCTGGCCACCCCATGACATGCCAGCCCCATCCCAGGGTGGGCTGAGCCATTCACAAAGGAAGAGACAAAGAAAGAAAGAGAGAGAGAGAGAAGAAAGAAAGAGAGAGAGAGAGAGAGAGAGAGAGAGAGAAGAAAGAAAGAAAGAAAGAAAGAAAGAAAGAAAGAAAGAAAGAAAGAAAGAAAGAAAGAAAGAAAGGAGAAAGAGAAAGAAATCCTGCTTTTTTACTTTTATTGCCACAGCCAATTATGGAGGTTTGTACTTACATATTCAAAGATGTTTCCAACTTCAGGCCTATTACTTTCATTCATATGCATTTGAAGTTCCTTAAAAATAAAACATATACAATTAATAGTGTAACTTGGTGGTAAGTACTCATCTAGTATGTGCAAGGCCTTAGGTTCAATCCCAAGCACTTAAAAAGATAGATCATAGATAGATAGATAGATAGATAGATAGATAGATAGATAGATAGATAGATATAGATGAGATAGATAGATGATAGATTGATTGATCAACAGAGAGAAGATAGAAGATATAAATAGATGTATAAAGGTTACTTGAGAAAATCTGTATTGGTTACCAATTATAGTAAAAATAACTGCATGTTCTAACATATGGTTTGGAAAATACTTTCTCAAGCATTTTTCTCAATTTGTTGTACATCTGACTTTATCTTTTTGCACAAAGTCTTCTTCTAACAGTTTCTTGTGTGGGTGTACTTTCCTCTCTCCTTAAATTCATTTGATTCTGTTTTACTGCCTTCAGCATCATGAGCTCTCTTTTGTTTATAAGTTCATGTACTTTTGACTGCAGGTATCCAAAAAACTCAGCTAAAGTGATGTAAATATGGTGACAATGTTTTATTTTGTAGACATTAGTACAGCTTTAGCACTGGCTAAGTTAGTGGTATGTTGTATCTGGAAATAGGCCTGACACTGTTCATAAAAATGATCTCAAAATGAGTCACACACTTAAATGAAAAATTGTTAAAATCCTGGAAGATTTTGAAAAAAAATATAGATGACACAAAGTTTAGTGATATCTTTTTAGATATGCCACGAAAGGCAAGATATGCAAAAGAAAGAGTTGATAAAATAGACTTCTTTGAAATTAAAATTATCAGCTCTGAAAAAAATACTAATGAGAGAGTAAGAGAAGCTACAGACAGGGAGAAGATACTTGTGAAGCATTTTTCTAGCAAAGGACAATCATTCAACATATAAAAATGGCTCTTTAAAATAAAAAGCAAACAAACCAACTTGTAAGAATGGGCCAGAAACTTTAATGAAACTCACCAAAGATGTTCTGATGGCAAATAAACATGGAATATGATACTCCATGCTATACTGTCATAAGGAAATGGAGGTGCAGGCAAGAATGAGACTCTACTACATATCATTAGAATGCTGCAGATCCCCACATTCTAACAAAGATGTAGAGCAACAGAAACTTTTATTCTTCATCTTTGGAAATGCAAAATGGGTCTGCCACTTTGGAAATTCGTTTTGCAAACTTTCCACCCTAAATGTAGTTCAGCAACAGTGCTCCTTAGCAGCTACCCCGAAAGAGTTGAAGGTTTGCATACAATCAAAGCCATACACCTAGATATTTATAGGAGCTTTATTCATAATTGCCACAACTTGGAGGAAACCAAAATGTCCTTCATGAAGTGAACGAACAAACGAACTGTGATGCGTCCAGTGTTCAGTGGACCATTACTCAGTGCTAAAAAGAAGTAAAGTATCAGGCCCTGAGAAGACATGCAAGGCTGACATATTGCTACAGTAAATATGGATTAGTAAGTGAAAGAATTCAATCTGAAAAGGTTATATATAACTCCAACTATATAACATTCCCAAAGAGCAAAATTATGGAGGCAGCAAAAGGTCAGCAGTTGCTAAGGATTGGAGGGGAGTGCATCACAGGAACACACAATTTTTAGCATTTCAAATGCCCTGTGTAATGATTATAACAATCATAACTCTGTAGTGATGATTATGTTGAATATCTTGATATATTTGTCTAAGCTCATAAAATATACCACATGAAGAGTGAACCATCATGTTAACTATGATCTAGAGTGATAATGTTGTGTTGATAATTTTCATCTTTTGCAAAAAATGTGCCACTCCAGTAAGGGACGTTATTAATGGGGGACACTGTACTTGCGTAAGAGTATGGAGCATATGGAAAACCTCTTTGCCCTTTGCTTAATGTTTCTATGAGGCTAAAGCTGTCATAAATTCAAAGCCCAATTTTCAAAAGGTCAGCTTTTAGATTTTACTTTCTTAAAATATCTTGGTCTTTTGGCCTTGTTTCATAGTAGGTCAAACTTATTATCAAAACTTCATTTTAACAGTGTTGCTTTTAGAAAGTTTTGCTCAAAATTTAACCATACCATTTTAAATTGACGGTATGTGTTATGGCTTATACTTAGATGTCTCCCTAGATCTCTTTCTCGTAGGTGGGCTTTCTGAGAGGGTGACAGGATCATGAAGGTGGGGTGCTCATCAGTGATTTGCCCACTGTGCTGTGGGGAGGTAAAGCCTGGTCAGAGGAAGAGGATCGCAGAAGCACTGGCCTGAGGGCCCAACTCTCACTCCTCCCTCAGTCTCTCTCTGCTTCCTGCCTGCCATGCCATGAACCTTTTCTCTACTTCTGGGCTCCTCTGTTGTGCTATGATGTCTTGCTATGGAGCCAAACAAATATGGACTGAAACTTCTATAAACTGAGCCAAAATAAATCTTTTGTGAGTATTTGGCCTCATTTCTCAGCAACAGAAAAGAAGCTAAAACAGTATACAACATGTTAATGTGTTACCAAGGATGGATTATTAAAAGACAATCTATATGTCACAGAGTCAGATGACTTTAAATTTTGGACCATAGGAGAGATAAATTTTTGTTGCATAAAAACAGCAACATGGCTAAAAGATCCAAGAAGAGATGTGCTAGCATACATTGACACACTGAGGATGCATCAAGATGCTTTGAATTAGGAAGACGTCTTCCCTACACTCCATGACAATACAAAAACTCCTAAACCAGTACTTTTACAAATGGTTCCAACAGGTATCTCAAAATTGACATATAGCTGAACTCCTGATACTTACCTTAAACTTGTCTTTCTTTTTTTTTCTTTTAATGTCAAAGTTGAAATTTGGATTCATTCTACATTTTCCTTTTCCTTAATCTCACATTCAATGAACTAGAAAAGTCTATGCCATTTCAGAATCTGTCTACAAACAAACGAGTCTCCTACTGGCCCAATACCATCTTCTCTTCTCAGGTTTGTTACAACACACATAATTCAGTTACCTACTTCATCTCCTTTTCCACTTAATAATATGCATTTAAGTCTCTTACAAGCCTTGTAGCAGCTTGAGAGATTATTCAGTGTATATTCTTTACTCATTTGTGTTTTCCAAATCTCATTTTAACTGCATTATTCTAACCTTAGTACTAAGAAAAGAATGTGAAGGACAATAGATACTTCATTCTTACACACTTATTTAAGACTTTGGTAGTCCATAGTAGCCCCTAGTACCTTCTGAATCATGGAATTATGTTTATAATTAATTAATTTTAACATTAAAAACTAGATCATTATTTTAAAAATATAAATGAAATGCCACTTTGAACAAGTAGGAATTTTGCTTTACATAATCGTTTGAAAAATTTGGCATCTGAAATAAGGTTTACTGTAAAACATATAAGAAAGGCTGAAGATTTTTGTGAGTGCCTATTCTGACTACTGTAATAAAAATGTCATAGATTGGTTTAAAGAATAGAACCTTACTTCATATAGTTCTGATAGAGAAATATAACAGATCTGTCAGCCAAATCAAGGTGCTAACAGATCTACTCTCTGGTGAGGCTCTACTTTCTGATACACAGACAGCCTTCTCTTCATTGTACCCTCACAAGGAAGAAAGGGGACAGAGGTCTCTGGGGTCTCTTTTATAAGAACATTAGTCACCTAAGTGATCTACCCTCATGATCTCATCACCTCCTAAAAGTCATAGGTCCTAACATTATCATCTTAGACCACGGGCTTCCAACATGTAAATTTGGAGTGTGGCATATAAAATCTATTGTATTTTATATGGAAACTTTGAGATGTTAACTCTTTATGTGAGTTACATCTTAAAATAGTAACAGTTCAGATATTTTGGATTATGTATTATTCAATTAATTTCACCTGTTTATCTTTTGTGTCCTGGAACCACTAGAAAATTTAGAAGTGGTTATCATTTTATTTCTACTTGACTGCATTGGTGTAGCAACATGCAAACGATGTTGAGAATGATGGAAAAGCAACATTGAAGACATCATTGCTAGTAACTGCCCCCAAATGGATTATCATAAAAGTCTTTGGCAATTATAAAATGTTAAAAGAATATACCTATGCTATATGAAAATGCAATGATGGAGAAAAGAAAATAGAGGAGCTCAGGTAAACAATGAGAACCAAGGAAAAGCAATGTAGGAAAACGTAGACTCCATGGAACATATACAATCAGAAGTCCAGGAGATTTAAAACTCCAATAAAAGTATCCCCAACACGCTGAATAAAGATAAGAGTAGAAGAACCTCACATCCTAAAGTGTGATTATAGCAAGGGACCATGAAAAGCTGCACATCTTAAAAATAGCAGAAGAACACAAAAAAATCAACCCAACAGATAGAAGATGAAGGAAAGAAGAATGATACAAGATTCACAGGGATCAGTGAAAAAGCCAGGGACATTAAAAAAGAAAAAGCCTACTTCATAGAGAATAATGATAAAAGACATCCCAAACATGGATAAAGAATTCCACATGCACCGTCTAGCAGAAAAGTGTAACCACGAAGTATAAAAAGTAAAGTTATATGTATATGCCGTTACAGGCTTAATTCAACAGCTTTGGAAAATTGACAGTTGTGCTGGCAACTCACTACTATTATGGACTATTGGACTATATTGAGTTATTTTGCTGAATTCAAGCATCTACAGTATTTGAACTGGCACTAAGTATGAAAAGTTCCTTTCAAAGACTTCTCCAAATACAGCTTCTCTAACAAGAATGGAACACCTATCTCAGACAAAACAAAACAAAAAAGAGGGATATAAATAGAGGGCCATTTGTAGTGAAAAAAAAATGTATATACAAGATAGTTTGGATAGATATACAGCTACTTTCTCTTATTGAAATGAGAAAAAATGTTTGTACTAATAGTGTTTAGACAAGATTTCATGTCTACAACTTGTCCTCTGAATAACTACTACAAATACAACAATATGAAATGTATTAATTATTATAACTGTTCTACTAACCTGTTTGTGAAACTGTTTCATTGCTATTTATCTTTTTTCTCATTAAAATGAATAAAAAATTTAAAAAGGAAAAGAAAAGAATATCATATGCAAATAAATAAAGCCTATAAAACTCCAAATAGACATGAAAAATATAAACCTACACCAGGGCACATAATAATCAAGATTCTAGAAATTCAGCACCCATACAGAAAAAGCAACCAGAATCTCAGCATCAGAATCACTTATAAAAGAACATCCATCAAAATCATAGACTTCTCAACACAAATCCCAATTTTTTAAATTTTATTTTTATTTTTAATTTTTTTTAAAACATAGAAAATCATAATAAAAAATAGCATTAGAAATGATCCAGTGCTATGCTGGCCGCCCCCAGTGCATGCTGAGACAGCGATTGAGCCGCCATTGTGGTGTGTGCCAACAATCCCAGTGTTTGGGAGGCTGAAAACAGGAGAATTATGATGAATATGATCTATGCAGTAAGACCCTATACACACTGTACACCCTGTCCTAAATTCATAAAAAGAAAAATAAGTGATGCAAAATTTCACTAAACAAAGAAATAGGAGTTCAACAAGGTTGCTGTATTGAATTTCATTATCTTCAAACTTATATCTGTAAAGTTTTTAGCTTTACAGATATAAATCAGCAAAATTGGTTTAAAAAACAAAGCAAAACAAACAATAAAAACTTATAAGAAATTTTTACAAAAATAAAAAGAAAAAAATTTAAGCATTAATTGATCCTTTCAAAAGGCCAACAGAAATTGGCAGTACAATTACCAAATTATCTTGCATATATATATATTTTTTTTTTCTCTTGTCCTTTTCCTCATCCCAGGTTTTCCTTCCCATTGTACAAATTCTTTCCCTATCACACTGCCCATTGAAACTTTCAAATTTCAGTTAATCTTTCAGGTTCTTGCACAAGTGAGACAATACAATATTTGCACATGTGGGTCTGATTTATTTCACTTAGCAATAGAATTTCTAGTTGCGTCTTCTTATATACAAATGCCTTGAATTGATCTTTTTTTATAGCTGAAAAATACTCCGTTGGGTCAAAATACTGTATCTTTTTTACATTTGAGTTGTTTCCAAAATTTAGCTATGAAAAATTGCACTGCTATAGACATGGGTACATGTATATCATTGTGGTATAACTTCAGTTCTTTTACAGAAGTTGCATAGGAGGGGAATAGCTGGCTTGACCTCCAATTCTAGCTTTTTGAGGAATCTCCATACAGTTTCGAAAATGGTTGTACTGGGGCCTGGGAGGTGGCTCAATGGAATAAGCACTTCCCTGGCAAGCGCAAGGTCCTGAGTTCAATCCCTGGTTCTGCCAACACACACACACACACACACACACACACACACACACACACTGACTGTACCAACATGCACTCCCACTAACTATGGAGAAAGTTCCTTTTTTCTCACAGCCCCTCCAGCATTTGTTGTTGGTTGATTTCTTGATGATAGCAATTCTTTCTGGCATAAGATGTTATCTTAGAATTGTTTCAATTTCCATCTCTTGAATGATCAATGATGTTGAACATTTTTTCATTTATTTATTTGTCATTTGTATCTCTTTCTTTATGAAGTGTGTATGCACTGTTGTCCATTTTTGGACTGGACCTTTGAATTTTGGAGGCCTGATTTTTTAAAAATTCTTTACATGTTGTAGGTAGGAGTCATTTATCTATAGGATAGTCAGATATAAATTTTCTTCAATCTGTAGGTTTTCTTTTTAGTATGTTGTTGATTTCTTTTGACATGCAGAAACTTTTCAAAAAATGAGATCCCAATTGTGGATTCTTTGAAGTATTTCTCACACAGTTTGATTTTTGTTCATGGACTCTCTGACTACCCCTTTATCCTTAAGATTTCTATCTACTTTATCTTCCAGAAGATTTAGTATTTCAGTTTTAATATTTAAATCTTTGATCCATTTTGACTGTAGTTTTATGCACAGTGACAGACATGGATCTATTTTTTAGCCTTCAGCAAGTGGAAATCCAGTTTTTTCCAGCACCATTTATGGAAATGGCTATCTTTCTTGCAATGAACATGTTTGGTCCCATTGTCAAAGATAAGGTGGCTGAGTGTGTTTGCAGTTGTGTCTACTTCTTATAATCTGTTCTACTGATCCTTAAGTCTGACAAACCCCCAAATTAAGGAGAGCTTGGAAGTCTTAAAACAAAGAAGTCTTCAGCTCAGATTGAGGTACCTTGAATAACTATCTTTCAAAATCAATGTACAAATAAGATACTTCCATGACAAAGAACAACTGAAGGAATTTATCATCACAAAGCACTTCTACATAATGCTTACAAGGATATATCAGAAAGAAATTATGAAGAACACAAAGACAGGAACACCAATGGAAAGATGCCACCAGGCAGGGCAAGCAATGACATAAAATGATAGAAAGATAAGGAATCAACACCAGGAAGTAACATAAAAAAGATAAGCCAATGAATATTACTTATAACCCTCAATATAAATGGTTAAACTCATCAATCAAAAGAAACACACAAGCCGGGCGTGGTGGCGCATGCCTGTAATCCCAGTACTAGGGAGGCTGAGGCAGGAGGATTGTTGTGAGTTCGAGACCAGCCTGAGCTACAAAGTGAGCTTAAGGCCAGCCTGAACTGCACAGGGAGACCCTGTCTCAAAAAGACAAAAAAAAAAAAAAAAAAAAAAAAAAAAAAAAAAAAAAAAAAAAAAAAAAAAAAAAAAAAAAAAAAAAAAAAAAAAAAAAAAAAAAAAAAAAAAAAAAAAAAAAAAAAAAAAAAAAAAAAAAAAAAAAAAAAAAAAAAAAAAAAAAAAA
>PVKA01039914.1:0-19134 GCA_004027165.1 Ctenomys sociabilis
GAGCTACAAAGTGAGCTTAAGGCCAGCCTGAACTGCATAGTGAGACCCTGTCTCAAAAAAGACAAAAAAACAAAAGAAAAGAAAACAAAACAAAACAACAAATGTTATTCTGTTGTCTAGTAGGATACACTGTATGTATGTGTATATGTGTGTGTGTGTGTGTGTCTCTCTCTCTCTCTCTCTCTCTCTCTCTCTCTCTCTATATATATATATATATATATATATATATATATATATATATATATATATATATATATATATATACTGGGGATCGAACTCAGGATCTTGTGCTCACCAGGCAGGCACTTGTGCCGCCGAGCCATCTCCCCAACTATATGCTTTCTATTCTTCCTACCTAACTCTATCATCTGTCTCCAGCCATCATTTCCTATGTGGCAAGAGGTTCCTTATTTAATTATTAAAATGAGTAACGTGAAAGCCACACCTCTCACTTACTGCTTTTCTTGTGAATTTTCTTTCAAAATTAAATTTAATCTTAAAAATTAAATTTTTAAGATTTGTATTTAGGTTTTTGAGTGGCAAAATTCTCATTTTCTAAAATTTCATTCCACATGCGTAGGTCCCATTTGGTCTTGTTTCTCACGAGGAGCAGGGAGTTTAGAGGACTTCTTAGCCCACCCTTGTTCTGCTTTGCATCAGTGCCATCTGTCTGGTCCTCCAGCATACAGGAAGGGGCAGCTTGTTCCTTGGGTATCACTTTCCAATGACAGATTTTAATGAGTGCCACCCAGGTTACTCTTTGATCACTATGCTGATTTAATTCTTTTAAGTATGCAAATAAAATACAATTGTTTCAGAGATCTTGGGTAATATCCCACATCAGAAGCCCTGCTGGCCTATGAACCACTTGTTAATTTGGGCTTTGTTTATTTAAGTTGAATGGCACAGAGCCTGTGGATGGTGTGTGATCCTCAAGCCGATCATCTCTAATTTAAGGAAGCACAGGGAAAGTACAGCTGTTCATGGTCCCTGTGCGCATGGGGATATTCAGATGAGAACTTATTCACGATTCTTCTGATCAAAATTATGTTGCTGCTTTGTAAGTTACACACAAAAATTCAAGCAATAAGGACATTATGTGCTATGAAGTGCTCTTCTTTGGAAAGAGATGACAATATGTCCACTCATTTTTATAACTTCACTTATGTTTATTTTCAGGGCTTAAATCATTATGATCGCTGCCACCTTGTGTAGATATTTCATCCTTTCAATTAAGGATGTGAGTCTTAGATTTGGTTGTAAAAATCTTGTAAACTTTGGAAAGAAATATGTGATGATGAAGCAAGAATTTTAATCAGAAAAATTTAAAAGATGTAAATTTCCTTTAGGGTGCTTCTTAGAAGCCTGTCCTTTAATATGGAATGCCTTTCCCTCTGGAAGTCTGCAGTGATTTGCTTCAGTGTTTAGTATAAAACTCCTGCTTTTTCACAGTGTTGAGTCTCTGTGCCCCCTGCCTGTCTTTTTCTCTTCTGGGTATGCATATATACATACATGTGAGCAAATACAATTAGATGACTGGGCAATACAGACCTTATATTAAAATAAAAACATTTAATCTCTTATTTATTTATTTGGTACAGGGTCTTGCTACTCGGCTCAGACTTGTAGTGATCCTCCTGTCTCAGCCTCCCCAGTGCTGGGATTACAGCCATGTGCCACCACACCCAGTTTTGGTGGTCAGCTCAGCATAGGGCCAGCGCAACATGCAGTACCAGGGATTAAACCCAGGTCCTTGGGCTTGGCAGACAGGTGCTTAGGCCTCTGAGCTCTCTCCCTGGCCCTTTATGAGAAAATTTCAAACCTACCTAACTTGTTCAAGGGCAGAGTATGAAGACTGTAAACATTGTGTTGTGTTTGCTTTATCTTTCTACTTTTTCCTGAAGCATTTGAGAGGTAACTGCAGACATCACCCCTAAATACATTGGTATCCTCTCTTCACAGCACACATTCTTCAATGAACTACAATGTAATTGCTGTTTGGAAATTTAACGTCGATGCTCTATTATTATCTACTACATGGATCACATTGATCCTTTCCAGCTACTTTCTTTGTTTTTTTTTTTTTTTTTTTGGTGGAACTGGGGATTGAACTCAGGCCCTTGTGCTTGCCAAGTGCTTATTCCTCTCAGCCATCTCCCTCGCCCTCCAGCTACTTTTTTTTTTTTTATAATTCATTTATTTATTACAGTGTCTTGCTACACATCATGGATTCTTTTTTTGTGGGGGTGGGGGGGGTCAGCTCAGGCCGCCCTGGGGGAGGGGCTGGCATGGCATGTGGTGCTGGGGATCGAACCGCGATCTCTGAGAGGCGCTTTAGACCGCTGAGCTATCTTGCCAGCCCAAATATTCTTGGACTTTTTTTTTTTTTTTTTTTTTTTTGTGGAACCGGGGACTGAACTCAGGCCCTTGCATTTGCCAGGCAAGCACTTACTCTACTGAGCTATCTCCTTAGCCACTCCAGCTACTTTGTTTTCTTGTCTTTTATTTATTTTTTTGGTAGAACTGGGAATTGAACTCAGGCCCTTGCGCTTGCCAGGCAATTTTCTTGTCTTTTAAATGGTTTCTGATACAGAATTTATTGGGGGACCAGGCATTTGATTTAATTGTCATGTTTTTGTAGTTTTGTTTATTCTGATACAATTCTTCAGCCTTTTGTCTTTGATAATGTTGACATTTTTAAGAGTACAGGCTTTATTCCCCTTTGGTTAAATTTTCTCAGTTTGGAAGTTGTCAGGTGGTTGCCTTATTACTAGATTGAGACTGACTTCACCCCGAGACTACAGTAATGTGTTCCTCAGGGAGTTGTACCATAGGGCTTCTGTTTCTCCAACTGTACTTTTTATTCTCATTTTTAATATAAAGATAAGTAGAGATCTGTTGCCTATATAGAAGAATGCCCATGTTTAGATATGTGACATCAATTTCCTTTTATAAAGGTGAGCTTTCTCCCTGTAGACCCTGTACTAAATACATTTTTTAAAAAAGGTGAGCTTTCTGTTACAACATGTATAAAAAAATTAATTAAGGTGACAGATACAGGGTTGGGGTTACAGCTCAGCAGCCATAAGCCTGCCTGCCTAGCAAGTGCAAGGGCCTGAGTTCAGTCCATGGTACTGCAAAAAATAAAACAACAACAACAAAAATAAAGTGACAGAAATACTGCATCCTACTAAATTTTAATTTGTACAAGTCTCAATGTATATTTATGGAATAGATAAAAATACTGATAACTAAAAAAAATCACAAATTCTCAAGATTTTTTTAAGGAATAAAAGTTCTCCATTGTGACACTGCTACTTAACTATTTTTATGTTTGCCTCCATTGCTTTGTTTAGGAAACAAAATGTACTAAGCTTGGAATAAACTGTTTGAGATGTCTGACATAAAAATAACCAAAGCGAATGTAATTTTAAACTGTCACTGTGGGCATGGGTCACATGTTTCGCCCACAGTGATCCAGGGTCTGTATATATCACATTTCAGTGGTAATGCCAGGGGCAGAGTCCACGGACAGTACCACAAAACGTGAACTTGGTCTGCCTCACAAGTTTAGTTTCATGTTTCTGCATCTGTAATTATTGTGATCCTTTAAGGAGCCTCTGCTACATGGGCTTAATTCTTTAAAACTTAATGTTAGATCAAAGAAGGTGACCCTCAGTATATGTAACTGTAGAAATACCCACAGCCTGCCTGGATGAATGTGGGGTGTCCATCAGGGCTTCCACAAGAACAGGTGGTCCTAAGAGCCCCTGCCCTGGGCACGCGGCTGCCTGTCATCTGCATGCTTTCTTCTGTGTGGGAGCCTTCTTTTGTCTCTGAGGTACCTGATGTTGATAGAAGTTAGGGCTGTCATTTGATCTTTTAGTAGCGAGGAAAGAAAAGACAGAGATGATGAGTAGCTGCTTATTGATTTTCAATAAAGTTAATGAAAAACAACAAAACAAACAAACAAAACAAACCCAAACAAAACAAATAGCTGCGTTGTTGGGCCCAGAGCCACTCTCATCTGTCTGTGTACTGAGGACCCTCTGTGACACTCGGCGTGCTCTCATGGGGCAGTGGCTTTGGCCTGGAGTTGTAAGGTGGCATAATTGGATCCCCCTCCTTGGTGAAAGCATTAGAGAGCACTGTGACCTCTGGCCTCTCATGTCACATGGCAGAGACGTACTCCTTCAGGCCCTGTGGTTTAGTATAAACATCCCTCAGAAGTCTCCTATGCAGAGGCATGGCTTTTGGGAAGTGATGGAGCTTGCAGGGGTGTCCTGTGCTGACTCAGCAAGCATGTGCAGCTGGGTGGGCAGCGAGGAGGGCGCTGGCTGGAGGCAGATCTCGGGGTGTGCCTCTCTTCCCTCTGCTCTTGTTCCTGGCCACCAAGAAGGCAGCAGCTGTCCACCTGGGCCAAGCCTTTCCACTGTGATGTGTCTACCATGGGACCAGTGAAGCAGGGACTGAAGCTCCTGAACTGTAGCCAAGTTAGGCTTCTCCTGTGACTCATGTACTCCTTGTCGCCCAGGCAGGAGAGCCCATAAAAGGCTAGGGCAAGGCTCTCAGTCACAGAGACTCCTTCATAAAGTCTTGCATCCCCAGTGACAAATCATAACTGATTTGGATCAGGCAGTCTAGGGCCTAATTCAATTAAAAAAAGAGTCTCATTTTCTTTTTCTTTTTTTTTTTTTTTGGAGTCTCATTTCAACATGATGCCTCAGCCTCCCCGAGTCTGGGATTACAGGCATGTGCCACCACAGCCAACTCCCTCAGCACCCGTCAGCATAACTTCTAGGGGACACCACTTGCATCTCAATTTTTCTTTTACATGTACCAGCTGGTCATTTGCTTTCTTTTAAGAAAAGCCTAGAAGTTATGCAATCAAAAATATATCTCTAGGGCCAGGGAGATAGCTCAGTAGAATAAGCGTTTGCCTGGCAAGAGCAAGGTCCTGAGTTCAATCCTGATACCAAAAAAAAAAAAAAAAAAAATATATATATATATATATATATATATATATACACACACACACATATTTAAGTATATATTTAATAAGCTTAATAAGTTAGAAGAAGTAGAAAATCATGGCCAAGGAAAGAGGAATGAAAATATACTGTTAATCATATGGGAATCAACTCTCTTGTTTACTCTTATTTACTGAGGTTCTTGGGAGCCAATTTTAAAATTAAATCAGCTGGGGAGATAGCTCAGTGGCACAAGTGCCTACTTGTAAGATGCATGGTCCTGAGTTTGATTTCCAATACCAAAGATAAATAAATGAATAAAAAGATTCTTTAGAAAACAGACATAATATTTTTTTCTATAATTTTATTGAAGAACAAATAGCAATGAGACAGTTTCAAATCACGTTAGTAGGACAGATTCAATAATTAATACATTGCATATTTTTCATAGTGGTTATTTGTTGTACAAGGTGCAGACATGATACTCTTATTTACAAACATTATTAGAGCAGATCCCTCTATTCATTGAATTAAGAGAATGTAGCTGTATACCTATCTTTTTTTTAAAAGCTGATTTATAATACTACTTCAATAATTAATACTTTTACCAGTGGTAATCCATAGTACAAGAAGCAGGTAGGATATCTTGTCCAAACACAATTAGTACAAATCTTTCTTCTCATAGAATTACGCGAAAGTAGCTGCATAATTATCCTAACTGTTCTGTATATACAAATACAGAATGGTCCTTCCTTTGTATCCCCTTTTTTTTGTTTAGTATTGTCAGAGATGGGTATTCTATTGTCATTCAATTATTATAGGTGCTTGAATTCACAGTCTATCAGTCCACATTAGTAGTGGTTATCCATAGAAATTGTTGACTAGAGCCTTTTATAGCTCAGCATATTAATATGGATTTGCTTTATATACCTTGTTAAAAAACGGACATAATTAGTTTAGCATGTTTTCCTTTTCTAAACCAGAATACAGAGACTGAGTTATTTATTTATTTATTTATTTATTTATTTATTTATTTATTTATTTATTTTGACAGAATTGGGGATTGAACTCAGGCCCTTGCGCTTGAAACTAAGTGATTTATGAAGACAAAGGGTTTATTTAGTTCACAGTTCTTTTTTTTTTGGCAGAACCTGGGATTGAACTCAGGCCCTTGCCAGGCAAGTGCTTATTTTCCTGCTCCATCACCCTCACAGTTCTGGAGGCTGGGGCTTTCATGACTCCGAATGCTTCTGTCTTCAAGGTTTGTCTACTTAATGCCCTTATACTAGGGTCCAGGCTGCTACAGGAATTTCGGTGGGAACCGACCACAGCAGGAAGGACAGTAACCCACCCAGCTGTCCAGAAACTAGCTTCCCAGGAAGGTTCTGACAAAGGCCTGAGGAGGACATTCTCATCAGGGCCCTTGTGCACGGTTCAGGAAAACCAGTTGCTACAGCAACTCTCTGAACACTCTTGCCATTTCTGTTTTTCTTTTTGGTACCAGGAATTGATCTGAAGGCCTTGCACTTGCCAGGTAGGCACTGAGCTGCATCTCCGGCATAACTATTGTCATTTGTTTTTCTTTCTTTTTTTGATCAGCTCAGCCTGCCCTGAGGGTGGTCCCAGGGATTGAACCGTGGTCTCCTGCACCTGCCTAAGCTTGCCTACACAGGCACTTCAGATAGCTGAGCTATCTCTCCAGCCCTGGTGCTGTTTCTTGGCCCTCACGATTCTCCCACTTCTTGTCGAAGTCTTTGTGAACCTACTCCTTGCCAAACGAGCCTACATAGTTCTGTATTTGGTGATGACCTCTGGAAGTAGTTTCCTCTTTGCTTTGTGTCTGTACTGTATTTAAATTACAAGATCCATATTAGGAGAGGCTCTAGGTATTAAAGGAGCTGTTGCTATGCTGGGGGAAAGCAATGTTAGTTACTGAATGCCTTCATTTCTGCCTTCTTCCAGAGAGTGCAGGGCAGGTGACAGTTGGACACCAGCAGTGTGGGTATGAAGTGTGGATGGGACAGGGCTGCCCAAACAGTGGGATGGAGCTACCACCAGGGAGGGGAGGGTCCCACAGGTATGGCTAGGATTCCCTTCCAAGCTGCAGAGAGGCCTGCCCCTCATCCGAGCCTGTCATCATTACTTAGCATTTTTAGAAGGTCAGAGCCAAAATAAGTGACTCTTCAGCCGAGGAAGTGGCAGCAGCTTTGACCACATGCTAGAGGCCAATGGTATTTAGCCCTGTGACCTGGCTTGTGTTCCTGACCCATTCCATCCATCTGGCCAAGTTTCAGTCTCCCCACAGCAACTTTAGTGGCTTTTTTTCCCCCCTCCTCCCATGAATTACCTTGGTTTGTGTGGCCTCCCACACATCTGCCCCCGTTTTTCTTTTGAATATAAGTAATGAACAAGATCCAGTTACTTTGCTAGTGAGAGATAAGAAGGAAAGGCATTGAAGCTCCTGATGTTTGGGTTCCTGGTCCAGCCCCGGAGCCCCTTCCCAGTTAGGGGACATGTATAATTTTGTGCTTAAAAACAGGGCCAAGCCTGTGAAGTCCATTCCATAGTAAACAGCCTCTCTCATGAATCTGAAATTGTAAAACATGCAGAACTGCTTAGGAAGATGTCCAGGCAGTGTACGAGCTGCTTTGTTGCTGTTGTTAGTATTATTTCGCCCACCTGGGGAACTTGAACCACAGGCCCTTCAGCCTAAGCCTCATCCTCAGCCCTTTTTATGTGTTTCGAAATTTTGAGACAGGATCTTATTAAATTGCTAAGCTGCCAGGCTGGTCAGCCCCATGGAGTGCTGGGATGACAGGCACCCAGCTCGCTGTTCCTGTTCCTGAGCTACAGACATCGAGCACCGCATACTGCAATCGCCTTGGGGTGTGGGACAGCAGCAGGCATTGGGCTCTTGGAGAGGAGTGTGTTTGGCTCTTGTTTGGAGGTAGACAGTGGGAAGGATCCCCATGTGCTGATCCAGTCAGTGAAGTGCATTTTTCTGTTCCTTCAGCTGGGGAGAAAATCGAAGTGTGGTAACAGAAACGCCTGCATCTTGGCCCTGGTGGGCTCTGGAGCCAGAGGTGGCCTTGAGTTTTTGCTTAGTTTATGGGACCTTTTTGAGTCTTAATTTCCTTCCCAAAGCAATAAGCAATGATAGCTTTGGGGATGATTTCAAAATCAAATGAGTCAACATGTCTGCCCTTAAAAGACATTTGACATTTGTTAGCTTTCTTTTTTTCCATATGCTTCTTTCCTATCAGCTTCCTTTATCAAGAGAGACTTAGTGCAAGAAGGTGGCTATAGTGATTGTGGTTCTTGGGCACATTCAGCGCCTGGATCTTCAGGCGTGGATGGCTGAAGCGGCGAGCTCCAAAGGTTCTCGGGTGGAGGGGGGTGTGGGGGTGTGGGGGGACAGAGGGGGGTGACCTGCGGGAGGCCACAGCAGCAGCCAAGCATCCATCCTCTGTCCTCTTAGCCTCTTGTTGGTGTTGTCACGCTGCTGGCTGCACGTTTGTCTGCCCAAGGTCGTCATTTCGGGAAGTGTGAAGGCTGTGTTGTATCAGTACAGTGAGGACCCTTCTCACAGTGGACAGGCAGTAGTGGCTGCGATCGAAAGACGCCAGCCCCGTGTCTCCACAGGGTCTCTGTGCATCAGGGACTCCTGTGATTTTGTGAACAGACCACCACAGGTTGTGGCTGCATCTGTCTCATTCCCATGATGTTTGGAAGGTGCTTCTATCCTCACTCACCGAGTACCTCGGATGCTGTCGGAGGCACTGTCTTCCCTGGGTCTGTGGGATCCTGCTCGTGCCAAGGCTTGTTCTTCATGATGTTGTCACTCACAGGGACTTCACACGGCCTCCTTGTGTTTCTAGATTAGCAGGATTTTTCACGCACTTCCAGCATCTCTCCAGTTTCTGCTTGTTTTCCTATGTGAATCCCTTTCTTTTCTTTACTAACTTCCTTGCTAAAGGCTTTCAGCCTACACGGTGGGCTTAGTTTTGTCGCTGGGCTTATTTTGGAAATCGGTCGCCAGTGTCCTCAGGCAACTTTTCCTTGAAGTAAAAAAATAAAAATATTCATGTTGCTCTCTGTGAAAGCCTGAGAGAATAAAAAATGGGGACTATAAATAAAGGACCATTTGTTGTGAAAAAAATATGTATATACAAGATAGTTAGGATATATATATACAGCTACTTTCTCTTAGTTCATTGAGAAGAAAGGTTTGTACTAATATTGTTTAGACAAGATATCATGTCTGGATCTTGTCCTTTGAATAACTACTATGAAGACAACAACATGCAAAGTATTAATTATTGTTTTTGAAACTGTTTCATTGCTATTTTATCTTTTTTTCTCATTAAAATGAATAAAATAAAAATGCAAATGTTACCATTAGGGGTTCCTCAGCAATCCATGTTTTTTGCATTAGAGACATGAAAAGGAAATAACAGACTTTCTTTTTTAAAAAATGAAGGCGGCCTTTTTGTAATAAGAATAATTTTTCTCCAAAGTGCCTCTGAGTTGGAGCTTGGTTACCAGCCATGTTAGCAAACAAAGTGAGTCTGCGCTGTCTTCAGATTCATCTGTGGAACAGCCTAGCTGGGCCTGGCTCACGGAGTGCAGGTTCCAAGGGGACATTGGGGTGGAGAAGGACTGCAGGAAGAAAGCACAGGATGCATTTCCAGAAACAAAGTCCTGAGCCATTAACATCTCGATTACCCACCTTTATCCAGGGTTATATCGCAGATAGGTGGCGGTGTGCTCAGTGACAGAGGACAGCTGGTGATTTGAAACCAGCCCCAGAGGAAGCTGCTCGAGGTGACCCCTGAGTGGGAACACGTCCCTAGGAGGGGCTCCCTCTCCCACCCCTTCCTAGCTTCTGACAGGGGACCCCTTTGTGGAGTCCCACAGGAAGTGTGGGTGTGGCTGGTTGTTTGTGGGGTGACAGTAGCAGGGCACAGAGGCTGTGCACAGCACGCTCACTTCCTTTAGAAGTCTGGTTCCCCCAGGGGCAGTAATGCCCTGAGCTGCTGGAGGACCAAGCTGGCCTGTTCTCCCAGCCACAGGACTTGTTTAAGTGACTGTGATGTGACTGAGCTAAATGAACGACAGGAGCAGGTGGGTTCTGTCTCAAATCGCATTCTTTGTAGGTTGGCTTCCAGAGGCCTGGTGAACTCACTCAGAGACCATCTTCCTTTCTGTGTAGTTCTAGTTTTGACAATCTCATTAGGAACACTGCTAAACAAAGGTGAGCTGTCTGTGTTAATATTTTGAGTCTTTTTTAATCTTCTATTTATTTATTATTTATTTGGTACAGGGTCTCACTTCGCAGCTCAGACTCATAGTGATCTTCCTGTCTCAGCCTCCCCAGTGCTGGGATTATAGGTGTGCACCACCAGGCCTGGTTTCGGTTTCTAGCATGGAAACATGCTAGAGACACTTTGGTTTCTGGCATGTGGTACTGGGGATGGAACCTGGGCCCTTCTGCTTGCCAGGGAGGCACTTAAACTGTTGCGCTATCTCCCCCACCCTTTGGTCTTTATCATTACTGTTTGTATAAGCACCCAGGCTAAGTGAGGCAGCTCATGCCTGGATCTTCAGCCTTTCTTGGTGACTGTGAAACCTAATTCTGCTATTTCTCCTTTTACCCACAGCTCAGTGGCTAAAAGTGGGGGTGCAGTTCAATATGGGGGCCCATGTGCCATCTGGTTCCTTCGAAGGCTGCTTTGGGAGAATTGCTCATTAAATATCTTTAGTAGGTGAAGGATGTCTGTGGATATCAGGTTGCTTCTCATGGTCTGGTGGGCAGAAATCAGAAGAGAGACTATTGGTTGGCCAAAGACATTGGCAGAGTTTCTGTTGTAGTCAGACTGTCTTCCCCAATGATTGTCAGTCATTAGTATTTTGGAGGAAAGGAGAGAGCCAGCCCAGTGTGGTAGTAACAGGACCTCTTGGTGTGCTTGGGTGTACGTGCAGACCGAGACATGTTACCAGCGTGTGCCTATAATCCTAGCTACATGGAAGGCTGAGGCAAGAGGATCATAAGTTCAAGGCCAGCCTGGACAACTTAATGAGAACTTGTCAAAGGAGAGAGAGAGAGAGAGAGAGAGAGAGAGAGAGAGAGAGAGAGAGAGAGAGAGAGAGAGAGAGAGAGAGAGAGAGAGACTGACTGGCTGGTTATGGGGGAGATAGCTCAGTGGCTGAGTAGAGAGTCCCTGGGTTTCCTCCACAATACTTCACAAAAGAAAAGAAAGGAAATAAAGAAAACAAACAGACAAACAAAACCCCCCCAGAAGGGCTGGGTAGATAGCCAGGCAGTCTAAGTGTCTGTCCGACAAGCGCAAGAACCCAGGTTTGATCCTTGGTACCCCATGCAGCACCAGCCACGAAAACCCAGTGTGGTGGCGCATGTCTGTACTCCCAGGGCGAGGGAGGCTGAAACAGGAGGATCATGAGTCTAAGCTGCATAATAAGACCCTGTACCAAATAAATAAATAAATAAGAAACAGCAAGTATAAACTGTAGCTTGCATGTTGCTAGGTTGTGTGTGGTATATGTGGTATATGTGTATGAGTAGGCAGAGGAGAAAGATAGTGTCAGGCTCCACACCCATCAGGTGGAAGGTTGACTCTGGCCTTGCAATGCCTGGTTTGTTTTCCTTGACACCAGGATGTGGGGGACTGTCAGGAATCACCGTGGATTTAGTGAAGATAGTCCTGAGAAATGCACAGCTTGTCTATTAATGTATGTAGCTGTTAGCACATATCAAGAGATTTTTCTTCTGAAAAAGCTAAGTAATAAGCATAAAATCCTCAGTCCCCAGTGCTCTACTTTTCCTCTTCCTGTGGGGGGAGATATTTAAATCTGGATGACTCTCATTTGCCTTCACACCTCTTTGATGGAATGAAAACTGGGGTGTGCTGTTTCTGTCTGGAGGAAGCCGCTGATGTTCTACCTGAGGACGATGCAGGCTTCGGGTCTGACAGGAAGGCTCAGATCCCAGCTCTGGCACTGCTGCTACCTGGGTCTGAGCCCTGCGGTCCTCCTCTGGATACTGTCAGGGTGCCATAGAAGCTTAAAGGGGTTGCCCAGCATTCCTGGCATGCACACATGTGCACAGGCGCCTGCGCGTGCACACACACACACACACTCATACACCTTGGGGTGGTAATGACTTCACACTGGAATTGCAGTTAGGTGGGCACCCGCGTCTGCTCATCAGGATTTGTTGTTTCTCTCTATTTTAAAGGGCTTTGACCTTTCAGTCACTGATTTATTTTTGACATGCCCATTATGGACAATCACCACTTCTGTGTGTCAGCAGGGCCATGGGAGGCGCCACTCGTGTCAGAATCCTGGGCTTACCTCATGTCACAAGACAGAGTTAATGTCAGTGAATTCACAGGGCCAGCGAGAAATGTGACCCCTGCAGAATCTGTCACATGGCTTTGGGAAGCTATTCTCAGCAAATGAGGACATGGTGTTTACAGGCAGGCATAGCACCCTCGGCTGTGTGAAGAGGGTGGCACAAGGGGGTCCTGTGTTTGTCTTCCAAAGATGAAGTTTTCTGGGGGAAGCAGATGTGGTGGAGACGTGACGTAGGATCAACAATAAACACCATGATTCAGCTTACCATAGGGAAGTGGGGTCTGGCCAGGAGTGTCCTGGGCTCACGTGGCCTGGTGGAATGAGAGGCAAGTGAACACACACTTGAATCATGATTCAGAAATGGTAAATAGAACCAGGCATGGTGGTGTGCACCACTGCACCTATAATCCCAACACTTGGGAGGTTGAGGAGGACTATCATTGTGAGTTCAAGGCCAGCCTGTACTACATAGTGAATTCAAGCCCAGTCTTTACTACGTAGTAAGAATGTCTTAGTAAAAACAACAAACAAATCAAAACAAAATGCCCCCAAAAAGAAGAATCAAGACACATCACATATAGATACAAATTCCTATGACACATGCAGCTACTATGTATATCTAAAATGTATTAATAGGATGAAGAAAATGGTAATAGAATGACACCCAGGGAGTGTAAGGAGCAGTAACGGGGCAGGCCTGAGTTGGGTGGTGGTGTGGGTTCCAGAGAGGTGATCCTTACTTGTTGGCCTACGTGAGTGGCACGGGAGAAGGCAGAACATTGTTCTTGCAAGGCGCCCATGGGTGAGGGAGGCCAGCGTTTGTGCCATGCTCCCATAGCTGGTGCTTGGGGTTATGGGATGGGGGTGGAGGAGCAGGGGTCAAGCCATTCACAGCCTTCTGTTCCATGCTGTGTGGGTATTAGGTCTTGGCATCCAACAGCAAGAGCTGGCCATACTACATGAGTTTCAGAAGGGTCACACTGTGAACTGCACTCATCAGAGTGAGAAAGAAGGGCCTGGTCTGAGAAGAAGGAGCACACAGTGAGTGGATGAATAACAGAAATAGACAGTACTAACCACAAGTGTTGTAGCGGTTCGGGGCAAGTGGGTGCCCTGGTGTGAGGTTGCATGACAGAGGAAGAACTGAGTGGTGGCCAATGGCTGGGCCGTGTAATGCGGTCCATAAGCTGGCCCTTGAGTGGCAGAAGGACTCGTACAGAAGAGAACAGGACACAATGCCAGGTTGTGTCAATGAATGTGAGATGACCAAGGAGATACATACAACTGGAAGATAAGAATAGATAAGACCATTTCATATGCCAGAGTTTGGAAGCCTTTGAAATGCTGGGCTGAGGAGTTTGAACTTGTTTACCAGAGGAGAAGCCACTGGAAATTCTTGGACAGATATTTTGAGATTTTCCAGTTTATATTAGAACTGTGCTCATCTTCCTCTTGGATGGAGAAAGATGTGTCTGGGGAGTCCTGCTCTACATGTAATGGAGATGTCAGAGAGACACATCCATCACTTTTGGATTGGAAATACACTTTGGCTTTGGGAAGACTGTGGTGTAGTACAGGTCTGGAGACAGAGGAGGCTGAGGCAGTCTAGTGAGAGAGAGGGGGTAGAGAGAGGTGGGAGAGCCTGGTTGCCCCAGAGCCTTCTAGAGATGTCAAGAACAGCATGTGTCATCAGTATCTCCTGCTTCCTGCTGGGCTGTGTGGTTGCCTTTGGTCCTGTTAGTACCTCACTCCAGGCACTTGCTATGAATTGGCTAGAATTGTCCCTGGAACCCAAACCTATTTGTCATGTCTGGAGTAGGAGTTGGATGAGAGCTAGGTTCTGACCATGCTCACAGTACAAATCAATTTTTCCTTTTGTCTTCAGGTGGAGCTTGCAGAAGTCTGTGCCAAGAGCGAGCGTTACATTGGGACTGAAGGAGGAGGCATGGACCAGTCCATCTCATTTCTTGCAGAAGAAGGAACCGTAGGTGGCATAGAACTGTGTGGAGATTAGAGCTACAGGCAGCTCTCACAGAGAGGAGGGCGTGGGGCCCCCAGCATGCTTGGTTAGAAGTGCTCTTGGAGGATGCTATTTCCCCAAAGCTACCTCCATTTCACACTGATCACCTTGACTGTATGCTTCTGAACTTACACTCTGTCTACTTTTCCTCCTGGCTAGTTCTTTTTCTCCTGTCTTTATTATTAAGATTTCTGTTTCCTAGTTCTAGGGAACCTCCTTTCTTGCTCCAATCCTCAATCACTTCATCTTGTGGCATTTTCATGCTGTCTTCTTGGTTTTAAATCCAAATGTTAGTCCTCTGACAATGGATATTCATAACCTTTTTTTTTATAATTTACTCTTTGGTATCATTTTTCTCTGTCAACATTTTTGGGGTTTCAGTGGTGGAGAAAAGAATTTGACAGTAAGCCAGGAATAGATTCCTTTGCGAGGTACCAGTTCCCCTTGGCCACCAGCCCCTCTGGGCTGAGCAGAGGTTTTGGTTGGTGTCCATAAACTGCCCAATTCCAAAGTAGAAACAGACATTTCTTTAAGATCTTTTCTTAGGTCTTCATCGCCAATTCCTCCAGATTGGCTATTTTCCCAGATCACCTGGACTCTTTCTTATTAAACGTATTTGTCATTGATTCCTCTGAGCCAGTGACATGAGGCCTGAGGGAATGTGGTTGAACACTAAGAAAATTCTCTGGGCATTTGGATGAGACTTGACAAATAGACGTGATGGCAGGAGTCCCAACAGCCATGTAAGCTGGGGCGTGTGTGTGTGTGGATTCTGAGCTGTGCCCACGCTCTTGGACCTGCACAGATCTCTGTTGTTGACCCCGGGCCACCTCTGCAGTCCACTCTCTTTCCTCTTCCTCTCCAGATGCCCATTACTAGGCTCATTTCTACACTTAAACCTCTACTAACACCCACAGTGTTGCCTGTGGATGTGCATGTGCTCTTTCTTTTTCTTGGTATCTTATCTGGGAAGAGAAAGTCTAGTCTGCCCTGTTCTCACTCATCCCTTGAGGCTCCAACCAGGTTTCCCCTGTCCAAGGACACCTTGCCAGGCTGTGCCTGGGCAGGCCTTTAGCTCAGTTTCTGCTCAGCACACCATTCTGTTCTTGCCCTGTACTACTTACAGCTCGCAGATGGATTTGTCTGTCTATTGCCTTTCTCACGAGATTGCAGGCTCCGTGAGGGCAGGACACAGTGTGCCGTGGGTGTGATTCTATCTCCAGGGCCTGGAAGCCACATGTAATATTTAAATGAATGAATGCATTTTTTTAAAAATTATTTTTTAATTTAAACAGAGTATGAAATAAAATCAAGTATTAAAAAAAGATACAGAATTTCAAAACAAGATGATAGGACATCACAGTGGTTGTTATAGTGCAGACCATTATCTTCAAAGTAATTGTTCTGTTTACCAGACACAGGCACGCAAAATTGATCCAAAAAAATTAACTTCCTCTTGATAAACCAATAGGAATCAGGAGTATAATTATCTTAGTAATATTTCCCCCTCTTTTTTTCCTGCCCCTCATCCCAGTTGTTCTTTCCTTTTGATCAGTTTCTTTCCCTTTCACAATATCTACTGCACCCTTTGGACTTTATTTGCTCTTTCAATTTCTTACACTAGGGAGACAATATGATGTTTATACATGCAGGTCTGATTTATTTCACTTATGAGTATGGTCTCCAGTTGCATATAAAAGCTTCTAGTTTATTTATTTATTTATAGTTGAAAAAGAATCAACTAGGACCTCATCTTGTTGAAAAGTTTTTGCATGTCAAAGGAAATCACCAACAGAGGAAAAAGAAAATCCATGAATTAGAAAAAAATTTTAATCAACTGTCCCTCAGATGAAGGACTTCAAAGAACATAGAAAGAATTTAAAAAATCAGGCCCCCAAAATTCAAAGACCTAATCAAAAAATGCTCATCTGAGATGAATACATATTTCTTAGATAAAGAAACACAGATGGCAAATAAATATATGAAAAAATGTTCAGCATCGTTGGTCATTTGAGGAATGCAAATTAAACAACAGAGATACCATCTCACCCCAGAAAGAGTGGCTGTCATTAAGAAATCAACCAATAACAAATGCTGGAGGGGCTGTGAAGGAAAAGGAGCCCTTCTCCATGTAGGTGGGAGTGCAGACTGGTACAACCACTATGGAAATCACTGGAGATTTCTCAAAAAACTAGAATTAGAGGCCTTTCCCTTTTGGGTATTTTTCCAGAAGAACTGAATGAGTGCTGTGCCAAATGCTTGAACATCTTTTGAACGCTTACCAATCGTATCTCACCTATCATTTATCTTCCAATAGGCAAAGCTGATAGAATTTAGCCCTCTGAGGGCAACTGATGTGAAGCTCCCAAGTGGAGCAGTGTTTGTGATTGCCAATAGCTGTGTGGAAATGAACAAGGCTGCTACGTCCCACTTCAACATCAGGGTGATGGAGTGCCGGCTGGCTGCTAAGGTATGAGCGTGGCATGTGGGAAACACCAAGTAGCTTTCCTTGGTCCTTTTCTGCTTATTCTGTCTCAGTTTGTAGCTTTCATCATACTTTAAGGCAGCATTCTGGTAGCAACATTCTAACAGAAGATTTTTGTGCACAGTGAGTTGATCCCCAAGACAGGGAACAGAGAAACCAACGGGTGTGGGTGTGTCTCCTGCCCTCCATTGCTTGGGAAATTGTGTGGATTTCTTGGCTGAGTCCCACAGAACAGCACTAAGGAGAAGAGGATGGTTGGTGTCAGGTCGTGGGTCAGGTCTACAGGTGGAGAAAGATACTAAGCACAGCCGATGGCATTGATGACCTTTGGCCTCGGGTGGCCAGCAAGATCTTGGCAGCTTGACTCCCCTGGTGCCATCAGAGGCAAGGGCTACTGCTGTTCACTTGGAAAATATGGATGTGGTTCAACACCCTGGCCATAGAAAGAGGCTCTCTTCACACCTGGTGGGGAAACACAACAGAGAGCTCTTGGCAGCTCTGGGTGGCACACTCAGTCCAGCTGGGATTTGCTGAGGAAGTACTCACAGGGAAGTGTCATATACCTAACAGCAGGAGGATGTTTATAAGGGTCAGGACCTAGGAATAGATGGAGCAGGGGTAAGTTAAGGAGGGACCATGTAGGAAGTGGTGTGTGATCAAGTTGTTAGTGCTTTGAAAAGGCACATGGACATGAAACCCTGTGGAAGATCCAGAGTGCCATGTGACAGGATTCCTGTGATTGCTTTCCTACTGAGCTGATGGATTTTACTACCCAACCTTCACCCACCACGGCCTGGAATCTGTTTTCTCTCTTTTTTTTTTAGTTTTTAAAATGTTTATTAGGTGGTTTTATTATAATTTTAACATAGCCAGCAACAATTACTATATCTATAAAAATATTATAAAAGTTGGAAACTCATTATAAAGAAAATGCCTTATATCCTGAGTATAATAATTGCAAATATCCTGTCAAAATAAACTATTCCATTTTAAAGGGGTTACACCCCACATTACCCAAGATGTAAAAACATTCCATTTCATTACCTTCGCCATATTAAAACTGTAGAGAAATTCTGTATAGATTATCAGAAATATTAATTTCTATACACATGTTGGGTCTCCAGTCATGGCGATAATATGATCATTCACTGTGAAACTATAAAAAAGAAAACAGTAATCAAAATGTGGTGCTGTGCAAAAAGCCAGTGAAATAGATGGGCTATAGAATCAAGACTTTTTGGTTTTAAAATTTGCTCAATACAATACCAAAACATTATGAAAACAGTTTGCAATGTATTAATTTATCGAATCTATATTGTTAAGGTGTCTTGAAACTGATTGACATTTGTAGTTCAATAAAATAAAAAATAAAGAATAAAAAATAAAAAAATTTGCTCAGTATCTTTGCAAAACAGGGTCCAGTAAATACAACAACTCATTCTTTGCTCTCCAAGTTCCTCAAGCACTAACTATGTTTTCTACTTACATTTACAATATAGGGACATTAGCTACTCAGCACTTTCAAAATTTCTGAGGAACCTGGAGGAAAGGCAAGATCAAAAGAGGTTTCACTTTAAAAATGCACTTCAAATAAATTCAAACAAGTAGATCCTCCAAAAAGAGCACAAGGAAAGTTCTGAGAGCACTTTACACTGCACTGTGGTATCTGATTAAGTTTTATCTACAGAAAAGCTAAGTTAACTTCAGAGTTCCACACATGCTTGGCATTGGGAAATATACTACTTTATATCTGAGACAGTGTGGTTTTTCCTATTTCCTTGGGGAAAGAGTGATTTAGCCTTTCTGGCTATCTTTCCTTCTTCCTCATGGTTCATTTTACTAGAGGTACGTTTTCCAGCTTACTGTTAAGACACCTGAAGTCAAGTAAGCCATCTATCTACTCTTCATTAGGCAAAGACCAAGAGTCTAACCAATTCTTTATATGGAAGTAAAATACATCTTCATTTTTCTTTTAGCACAACTTTTAAGTCATGTGCTATATACTATCTTAGGGAAGTTTGAAAACAACCCAAGAAATGCAGGGCCATCATAAACAGATGATAGTAAAGAACAGAAAAAAATGTGGACAAACCCACATACTGCACAATTACAAACTAGTGCCTTTAAAAATAAAAAGATAAATTGCCCTACTAATTTCTCTTGGTTTACTGAAAGGAACAGCTAATACCTATTTGATCAATTCTGCATTCCTACATTGGGTAATCTGAACAACTACTTTGAAGATAACAATATGTAACATAACAACCACTGTTAATTTCCTATCT
>PVKA01039915.1:0-19134 GCA_004027165.1 Ctenomys sociabilis
CTCCCTCCCTCCCTCCCATATGATTTGAGTCTCTCCTGGGATGTTGCAGCCTAGACATAGAGAATTAGAGGACCCTGAGGGGCTGGCTGTACTCCTGGGATCCATGGCAGTGACAACTTCCACCAAACTTCAGTCCTTCTGTTAAGTCGCTTCAGACCAAGGAACCCCTCTTCAAAGGGGAAATGAACTGTTTGAGTAGCCCCACTCAATGTGCCAACCTCAACTTGTGCCCTGGTCTATCTGATCAAGTCATATATTTATTTTTTGTCTCTGTGTATGTGTGGTATCAGGGATCAAACTTAGGGCCTTGCATTTGCCAGGCAGATGCTTATGCCACTGAGCTATATCCCCAGCCCTTTGTTTTTGTCTTTTTGGACAGGGTCTTACTATGCAGTTCAGGCTGGTCTTGAACTCACTTCGTAGCCCAGGCTGGTCTCAAGCTTGCCATGAACCTCCTGCCTCAGCCTCCTGAGTGGTGGGATTATAGGTGTGCACTGCACACTTGGCTAGTGTTTTGTTTTTGAGACATAGGGTCTCCCTATGTAGGTTAGGCTGGACTTAAATTCGTGACATAGTTCAGGCTGGCCTCAGACTTATGCTGATCCCTTGATCCCAGCCTCTCAAGCACTGAGATTACAGGTACATCACTGTGTCTGGTCAGTTGCCTGTTCTTGAAGTCATGTCTGCTCTCCACTGGGGCCTGGGTTGTGTAGGGCCCCTGAAAGAGAGTGACTGTTCTAATACCCACTTCTAGAAGAATGGTTGGAGCTCTCTTTCAGGTAATCATAAAGTCATGTGTGTTTCTGGCAGCATTTTTTCACCCTTACCCTGTTATCTATACTGGCTTCTGATGGAGAGGGTCCCCCTAGAGGGTATGAGGAACTTACCCAGCCTCTAAGCCAGCTGTGGGCAGCAGTCAGAGCTGTGCCCTTGCCCTCCCTCTGGGCTGGTGTGGCTGGCCATCTTTCACGCAGAGTTACGTAAGCTTGAGTCAATTGGGACTCAGAGCGGTTCATTGTGGGCTATTTTTAAGCTGCAACACATCACAGCAGAGGGGTCACTGCACTGCCAGCTTGCAGAGAAGGTTGTTTAAACATCTGTTATTTAAATTTCCCTATGTCTTACAGCTCAGAAGCCCTATCCTCTCAGCACTAGTAGGTTTTGCCTTCCATATCCCAGATTAGGAATGGATTATCTCCCCTCACCCACGCATAGGCTCCCTTAGTGCTCTGTCCCTGCCTGTCTTCCTTTGAGGTCAGCATGGCTCTGCCTCCATGGAGTGGTGTGTCCTGGCTAGGAGAAACTTCCAGGAAGCAAAGCAGGAGGTCTAGGACTCACAGGTCACTGGGTAGTGCCAAGGGTGGAGGTCAAGAAAGAGGATCACACAGGGCCAGTGAGGAACTGTGAGTCTCCAGACTGAGAACATAACCATCCTCCTTCTGGCCTCAGTTTTCAATCAGCACGGAGAAAGAGCTGGATCACAAGGTCCTTTGGCTCCTTTAGAAGCTTACCTTTTTCTGGGCTGTGCCAGCTGGAAGGTCCTTTCTTCCCAGACTCAAAGCTACCCATCTGCAGCCTCAGGAGTAGAAAGGTTGGCGCATATGCTCCTGGACAGTGGGCAGGGATGAATCTTTGGGGGAAACGAGTCTCATTTTCTACATCTTTTATAAAGCACATGATTATGCTGGGAGCTATTGAAGGCTCCTTCTGACCCTAGGTTTTTTTTTTTTTTTTTTTGTCTTTTTGAGACAGGGTCTCACTATGCAGTTCAGGCTGGCCTTAAGCTCACTTTGTAGCTCAGGCTGGTCTCGAACTCACAACAATCCCCCTGCCTCAGCCTCCCAAGTGCAGAGATTACAGGCATGCGCCACCACGCCCGGCCCGACCCTAGGTTTTTTGGAGATAGCCAGAGCCCTCCCTAGGGCACCAAGAGTAGAAAGCATGCATACTAGAAGAGCACAAGCCCACAGAACTGACAGACCACCCACCTCCTGAGGGCTGTGTTGGAGAAGTAGGCCCGTAGATCTGGTCCACTGTAGACCTCCCAGTAATGTAACCTTTTGTGCCTCTCTCCTTGATGACCTATCTTCCTACCACCTCTGTATCATCCTGAAGACCTCCTAGGTGATAGAGTTTCACCTGATGTACAGGGCAGAAGAGTTTGCAGGATGCCTTGACTCTCCCCAGAGCGTGGCACCTTTTCCCAAAGGGGGTGAGGTGAAGGTGAGGCAGACAGCAATGCCAGGACTTGTCTTTACAAGGTTGAATCTGTCTGAGTTCCTTCCAGCTCCTCCCTGCACCCCACAGTCCTCAGCCTGGGGAATGGGCTCAGCCTGGGGGAGGGGCTCTCTACGTTGCCATGGCAACACGTTGGCCCTCCTCACTTCCCAGAATCAGAAATAGAATTGGACACCCTTCTTCCTGGTGAGAGACTATTTAAAAACAAGTGGGGGAAGGGCACAGGGGCACTATCCCCAGGGGCTGGGTAGGAGGGGTCCAGATTGGAGCTGACTTACCTGAATGAAATGGGAATAAGCTTTGACCAGTCAAGAATTCAAAATACAAGGACTCAGCCTGGCGTGGTAGCATGTGTACCTGGTCCATGCTCTACACCACCAGGTTCCTGGGAGGGCTTATAATACCCCTTCCTCAACTGAGCTACCCAGAGGAAGAACAGGTCCGTGAGTATGGGGCTCCGGGCTGCAGCACCAGAAGGGAGGTATGTTGGGTCCTTTCTGTACTTGTTTAGCTTTGGCATGGTGTCCGGTCCTGGCACCATAGCTTCCTGAGGTTGCCACAGGTCTAGGCCCTGATGTCCTGCCTAGCTTTGGACATTGGTTCTATTGTACACTAGCTAAGAAAAGGCTTTCCTCCTTTTCTGAGCCTTGATTTTCCTCATCTATAATAAAGGTACAATAGTACCCAGTTTATAGAACTGCTATGGGGCTTGGTTGCCTGGCACAAGGAAGGACTCAATATCAGTGTGGTTTTTTGTTTGTTTGTTTTAAATTTTTTGAGACAGAATTCTGTGCAGTTCAGGCTAGCCTTGAACCACTACGAAGCCCAGACTGGCCATGAATTCACAGTGATCCTTCTGCCTCATTCTCCTGAGTGAGAGGATTACAGGAGTCTGCCACCATACCTGGACACATCATTGTTATTACTGCTCTCAGTTCTTTTGCTTTCCAGGTGGAAAAGCCCTTCTCTCTCCTGGCTGCCTCCTTAGGCCAGACTCTTTATTTCTTTATTTATTCAGGGAAGGATGGGTCTACAAGGTGTTCAGGGTCTCACTACTAGATAGGACTTGTAGTGATTCTCCTATTTACAGCCTTCCAAGAGCTGGGATTATAAGCTCCTGCCACCATGCCCAGTATCTGGCCAGACTCTTCAACTGGCCCTTCTCTCTTTCCTCAGGAGATCCCAGGCCTGTTGCTTACAAGGGACCCTAGTCCTGGAGAGAGGGCCATGCCTAATTCTGCAGAAGTTACAGAATGTGTCCATCATCATGTAGGAAGGAGATTCTCTAGGCAGCCCTCTAGCCTTCTCTGTTCCTGCCAGGTACAGCCCAGCTCCAATGCTGCAGAGGCACTAGAGGTTGCTACTAGATCAATGCCATGAAAAGCAACTAGCTTGCTCACTCCAGAATGTAATAAAGTGTTCTGAAAATATGTGTGTACACATATGGATGTATATGTATACACAGCACATAGCCTCCTGGGTCATAGCATGAGAGAAAACTGGTTCCTTGGTGCCTGAGCTATCTGTCCTGGTTGTTGACTAAAGGCTACTTTTGAAGATGGGGAAAGGGCCCAGGAGGGCTGAGATGTGGCTGAGTCAGGCTTTGCTCAATGCCAAGTCAGAAAGGTGCAGATACAGAGTGTTGCTAGCCTCAGTCCCTGATCACACTGCCTCATACCCCACAGCTAACTCCAAGCACTATTTTTAACTTTTGTGAAAATACATTGCTTCAGAAGACAAGCCTATCGCTACATTGTCCACAAACCTGTTTCCTGAGTGGAAATATTGAGGCCTGAAGGGACCCAGCCTTGGAGGGGAGGGGAAAGAAGGAGGTGATTCTGTCCCAGGATGGAACCTTGAAACCCAAGCTGGTGACAGGGATAGCTCTCTGGACCTCAGTCTAGGCCTGTCCTCTGTGGCCGCAGGGCAGCCCTGGGGCTATGTGGGAACTTCAGGTAGTATCCAACTCCTCCTTTCCCTTCTTTTTTTTTTTTTTTTTTGTCTTTTTGAGACAGGGTCTCACTATGCAGTTCAGGCTGGCCTTAAGCTCACTTTGTAGCTCAGGCTGGTCTCGAACTCACAGCAATCCTCCTGCCTCAGCCTCCCGAGCGCTGGGATTACAGGCATGCGCCACCACGCCCGGCTTTTTTCCCTTCCCTTCTTGTCTCCATCTAGGAATAAACTGTCTGCCTAGTCTGATAGCTTACATTCTTACCCATCAAATCATATCTGGGCCTTTGTCGAGTTTTCCTTACTGTAAACCCAGTTCTGTGCCCTGTGTATTCAGCCTTGCACCTGCACTATACCCACTACGTCTCTCCCATGCCCTATTTTGTAATTGCCATTTAGCTGGCCCTTTGGCCGTTATGTCCCAGACTTGGGCCCAGTGTTTTGCCCCTGTTATGACAGAGGTTAAGCTGACACCGTGTGATAAGAGGTAGAACATTCTGACTTGAAGATTCTGAGCAGAAGCTCTGCCCCCACCCGTGCCACCCCCATTCCCACCCCTCCAGGATATTGGTCCAGGGCTTTAGAGGGACATGTGGCTCTGGAGAGGGGGCTCTGTGAGGCACCGGCAGAGGAGAACCATCTGGAGCAGCAGAGATTGCCAAGGAGCCTCTGTCCCTAGTGCTGGAACTGGGGAAAACTGTGGAGAGGAGTCTGGGCAAGAGGGGCCCCTCACCCTCTTCTGTCTCCTAGGACAAAGTGGTAAAGGACTCTCACTCCCCAGAGGGTCTATTTCTAGGGGCTTCCTCAGAGCCTCCCCTGCCTTCCCACTTCCTTGACCTTACCCAGCCTGTTCTGAGGTGTTGTCCTCACGCTGAGGTTGGCCTGAGCACAATGGACACTGGTTGGATAAGGTGAGAAAAACCTGGCTTATAGCTGGCCAACTTTAAGGGATCATTGAACTTCTTTGTCTGACAAGTATGGGCCCAAGAGCAGGCCCCTGCTCCTCAGGGGTGGGGCCCTGGTTTGTCACACTGTCACTCCCAGGTCACTGGAGGCTATGATGTGTAGTGTTGCCATAGCAATGAAGTAGGGGCAGGGCACCTAGGGCATGGAGCAGGACTATGGAAACCACCAAGAAGGCAGGGGGCAATGATTCATCAGCCCCCCAGGGCCAGCCCTCTGCCAGCATCCAGCAAACAGGGGATAGCCTCAAAGGATCTCATGGACCCTGTATAAGCTCAGGAGCTCTAAACGTCAAGGAGAGTTTGTCATCGTTCGCCGAGGCCACCACTGATGAGGCCTGTGGCCCAGCTTCCCAGGCCCACATTCCTGAATCCATTTACCAGGTATGCCAGGACCCAGCTCAGCTTAGCTCCCTGAGCAGCTATGAACAGTCCTCCCAGGATGCCCCAAGAATCTCTCCAGCGAGTGTATTTTCAAGCCACACTATGGAAGCCCAGCAGCTTCTGGTCATGGATGATGGGACTCTGCATCTACCAGTATGCTTGAGTAGAAACAGCAATATTGACATGACCCAGCATGGATCCTGCTGCCCCCAGATTCAGGTGCATCTTGGGCGGGAGAGCAAGGCTCCAGCTAAAGTCCTGGTAGGCTGGGGCAAGGGCCCCTGCAACACTGACCATATGGCACCTTTGGGCACCAGGAAGAGTCGACGGCTACCCTACTTCCTCTCAGGAAAGAATGGTATAGCTAAAGACCAAAGTCTTCTGGCTTCAGCACAGGTTCCAGCCGACGATCAGGAGCAGGGCAAGAGCCCATATCCCACTCAGACTCCTGCCCTAGGTACAACTTCTCCATTCTTGCCAGCTTCTCCAATTCCAGGTCAGGCTGCTAATTCAGCTCTGGATCCAACTCCTGCATTTGAACCTTACAACTATACCCTTGACCACCTGACCAGTCACACTGCTGGCCTGTCTCAAGACACATCTCTCAGATATGGCAATGAAAATTCAATCACCTTGGGATCTGGTCAGGACCAAGTGAATTTCAACTCTAATGGAGGGCCTCCGACCACAGTACCTACTCCGAAAATGTTCCCAGACCATGCCCAGGAGCACAAGGTTACCAGAAGGCAAATGCTATCTGAGCAGCCTGAAAATCTGGCAGAGAAGTCTTTGCTCTGTATCTCCAGATCAGGTAGCCCCAAATCAGACCCAGAGCCCCAACATATGACCAAGTTCCAAAGAAATAACCAGATTTGCAGTTCTCAGCCAGACAAGCAACTCTCGAATGTTCACAACAGCAATGGCTCCAAAGTGCCACTATCTGCCTACCGAGAACCCTGCCAAAGGCAGTTACCACCCCAGTCTCCCAGGGAAGCCATGCTGGTCCCTGCTTCCAGTGCCCCTACTTGTCAGCTCCAGGAAGGCGTGGACGACTGCGTGCTGGTGTTTGATATGGCCACGGGCAACACCAGGATGGGGCTGCTGTGCCATGACCCTATGGGCTCACGGGCAGTGCTGGTGGGACTCATGCCTAGCCAACCACCTATCTCTGCCCCTGAAAATAGCCAGCCCACACAGCCACCAGCCAGGCCCATTCTCTCCCCTGACAGCAATAATTCTGGCTTATGGTCCACCACAGCCATGCTGTCTAGCCCTGTGCCTTCTAGCCTTTCATCCGGCAGCTACCGAGAAGTGGCCCTGCTTCCCAAGGAAGCCAAACTCAATCTGAATTCGCAGAACCCCCCCGTCACGGAGACGCCCACCAGGGTTGGGATGCTCACTGGACCTGTCTCACTGGAAAGATCCTTCCAATTTGGTGAGGCGATGCCTACTCGTGCTCCTAATCCCAATTTACCCAAACCTAATGCCAAAGAAAATGAACTTAGTCGCACTATCTGGATGTTGGAGTCCTCTCAGATGCCAACTATCTCCCAGGTCCAGACCAAGGAACTGCCGTGTATGAACTCGGCCTCACCGGCCAATATCCAGGTGGTACCCACATCTCTGTGCCAGCAGGATATAAGTAGCAACAACCAGGAAGACAACGTTACCATTCACTCGAATAACCCTCAGGTTGAAGAAGCTGTGCAGGCTCCCATCACTGGCCAGGTCTTTCACAATGGGCAGAACCTCCTTGCTAGACAGCAACCTGTAATGGAACAGAGCTTGTTCCCTGTTCATACCCCCTCTACCAGGCTGACTAATCAGTCCCCTCTTACTGGACAGACTCCTCCCTTGGGCCAGACCCCTCTTGCCAGGCAGCTGTCTTCCACTGAGCAGACACTCTTCACCAGGAAGCCCCCTATCATCAAATATCCCACCATCTCAAGTAGACCCCTTACCTCTGAGAAGTCTGGCCAGCTCTCCATCCAGGATGGTGAGCCCATGGGCCTAGCTACCCATGCAAGGGTACTTCAAGTTCCCCTGATCCCTGGGGAGATCTGTAGCTACATGAATAGAGACAAAGTTGACATCAGTAGCACTCAAAACCCCAGTATGCATCAGCAACCTGGCAGCTGTTTAAAGGTCCATGAGGAACAGCTTTCTCTGGTCACATTTACCACTCCTGGCACTGGTTGCAAAGTCTTGCCTGTTTCCATGGTGGGCACTGAGCACCAGAGTGGGAGCCAGTTCAATCTGACAGGTGAGAACACTATGCATTCATCAGTGATTGCACACCTTGGGCCGCTCCGTGGGACATATGAGCTGATGTCTACTACAGATCCCCTGCCAAGGCAGTCATCAGTGTTTTGCCATCATGCACTGGGCCCCTACCAGGACATGGCAGCAGTAGTGATCGATACGGGAATGGGATTCACCAAATGTGGACTGGCTGGAGAGGACCATGTCCTCACTGTGGTGCCCTCACAAGTTCAGCTGCTTCAGCACCCAGCCCAGGGCCAGCCCCGGTATGCAGTTCCTGAAAACCAAGACGGCTCCTACCCAGTGCTGAACCGAGGGGTGGTCTCCGACTGGGATGCATTAGAAGTGCTGTGGCAGCACCTGTTCTACTGCAGGCTAGGGGTACAGCCTGAAGAGCTAGCTGTGCTTGTGGCTGATTCACCCATCTCACCGCGTACCAACAGAGAAAAGGTGGCTGAAATACTCTTTGAGCATTTCCATGTGCCCGCCATGCAGACAGTGCATCAGGCCCTACTGGCACTCTATGCTTATGGGCGTACCACTGGGCTGGTACTAGGCAGTGGCCACGGCACCTCCTATGTGGCACCCATCCTCACTGGGCAGTTGGCCCCGTCTGATACCTACCGGCTAGATGTGGCTGGTGTTGACCTCACAGACTATCTGGCTCAGCTGCTGCAGGCAGGGGGCCACTCACCACCCACGACAGGGCTGGTCCATCAGATTAAAGAAGCTTGCTGTTATGTGGCTATGGATATGGCAGCCGAGCTGGCCCACGTCCAGACGCAGGCCCCAGTGGACTTTGTGCTCCCGGACAAGCAGGTTATCACACTGGGTTCTGAGCGCTTCTGCTGCCCAGAGGCTCTCTTCAAGCCCAATCTGCTAGGCATCAACCAGCCAGGCCTCCCACAGCTGGCCCAGCTAAGCATCAGTCGGCTGGAGACCAAGCAACAAGAGCAGCTACTGGCCAATGTAGTACTGGATGGGGGCAGCACCCTGCTAAGTGGCTTCCCTGAGCGCCTGAAACAGGAGCTGGGACCTGGTGCCTCTGTTCTGGGTTCTCCTCACCGTGCAGTTGCTGCCTGGCTTGGGGGCTCCATCATGGTACGCAGGGACTCCTTCAAGAGCCTATGGCTCAGCCGCCATGAGTATGAGGAGGAGGGCCCATGGGCTATCTACAAATACCAGCTGTGAGCACATAAAGTTCTGGTTCTACTTTAAGTACTGGTGTATGTTTCAGGCAGAGGGTGGTACATGGAAAGCAGGAGTCCAGGCAAGGGGGCAGGGCACTCTGGAACTCTATGGGCCTGGGCAATCTGCCCTTTCTGGAGCGCCCCAAGACTCCTGGATAGCATTGGCTTTGGTCTGGTCTGACCTTTACTGCACCCCAAGGGCAACCACGGAGAATGGCTGCTGTGGGTTTTGCCCTGTTGCCCTGACAACAAAGTACAATTACCCTTGATTGCCAGCTAGTTGCCATGGCAGTTTCAAACATAATGTAATAACCCACACAGCCTGAAGTGAGTCATGAGGTGGGGGGTTGGGGGAGCCCCTTCCCCTAGCTCCAGAAGGAAAGACTGTTTACCCTTCTTTATCTTAGGCCCTCTGCTGGGGACTGAAGCCAGCAACATGGACAATAGCCAAGCAGTTCCAAAGATGGCTGGCACTGACCCCAAGTGAAGGTCTCTTTTAGAGCTGGGCTTCTTGGAGAAGATTGCCTGGTAACAATCTTCATCCTGGCTAGGGTTCTGAGCTGGGATGGGCATGGGGATTGGGGTCTCTGTCCACCAGCCAGAGCATGACAGCATGGGAATACTGGCCATTGGTCCCTAGGACAGGGAGTGAAGAAGGTAGATAAGCCCTGAATCCTGAATCCTGGATGGGAGGTAGCACAACCTGGACATTGGGAGTGAGGCTCTGTGCACACTGAGGCTCTCAAATTATCTTACCCCTTGACTTTCTAGCTTTGGTGGGAGCCAGAATATACATACTCTTCTCTTCCCTATTCTTCCAACTCTAGTAGCTCCTGCTTGCAAGATGGCCAGGTTATAGTTCTCAGGAGGAGGGCTTGCCAAGAGGCCACGGAGCACTGCTGATGCTACTGCCTCTGTTCTTGACTCAAAATCTGCCCCATGCTTCAGGACCTCCTGTCATCTCCGTGGCAAATGGGATGACTAGAAGTCATGACCCCTGACCCTGGGAGGCTCTGAATAGGAACAGTAGAAACAAGGCTTAGAGTTGGCCCACTTTATGGTCTAGATAGCATTCAGCTGGTATTACTATCCCTTGCTCAGAGGGAAGCTGGAGTTTGAAACCAAAACACTAAGGCCAGTCCTTGACTGCCTGTGCTTCCCTGGCAGAGGCTGTAAGAGACATGCCATACCTTTGCATTGCCCTCTACAAGTGACAAAGATCTACTTACCCTCACACCAACCTAAGAACAAGAAACTACCCAGATGGGAAGGTTGGTAAAAGTTAATGATGTGTGGTCACCATATACCCTGTCTGCACTGGGTTTAGTCTAGCCCTTTCCTGTGTCCTACTCACACAGCCTGATTCAGCCTTCACAATCCAGAGACTCATGTGAGGCGGGAAGGGGATCCACAGCTCTAGGGACTGGCTACAGTATCCACATACACGTGCCAGAAGCATGCCTGGGTGCACACAGAATGCAGACACGTGCCCCTGGGCACCGCTGCATACTCTGTGCTGTTGCCATTTCCCTTGGCAAAAGAGAACATGCACGTGTGTGTGCGCACACTGCCACGTGCTCTCACCCACATGCACACACAGGTGCACAGGACCAAGAAGAGGTGGAGTACTGCCAGCAGCAGGCAAGGCTCTTAAGGAACCACCCCTTTCCAGCTTCTCCTTGGATCCCTGCCTAGATAACCATGACCCTGAAAAAAGAAAGAAAACACGTATATGACACTTGTAGGCTCAGCAGCCCATTGCTTGGCTACAGTGTAAAATTCAGGGAGCCATTGTTTTAAAGACAGTGGATGCACGACCTGAGTGCCAAGCCATTTATTCATTTTGCAGACATTAGCTGAGCACACTGAGATGAGAAGCAGCCGTTGCACTGCACACCCCAGCTTTCCGGGAGATTCCTATTCAATAATGGGGTAGATATTATGACTCAGAAACACTCAGAACCCAGTAATCCCAGAAGTGACACCATCTTGGTCCAGAGGAGGTGACCCAAAGCCACAGCAGAATGGGAATGGCTCCTCAATATCCTCTCTAGAGGAAGGCTTTGTTTTGTTGTAGGACAAGGTCTTGTTTTGTAGTCCAGGCTGTTCTTGAACCTGCAGCAATCCTTCTACTTCATCCTCTCAAGTGCTGGGATTATAGCCATGTGTCACACTGTGCCTGGCTTTGTGGAGGAAGGTATTGAGGGGCCTTGTTTGAGACAGTCATTTCCCACGCCGGCCTTCAGTCCCAGCTCCAGCTTCTTCACTGGCACAGTCCATATCGTCAACCATGGTAGCCATGCAAGGAACCTCATTCAACACAGCTGAAGATTTGGGGATACCCTCACCCCCACACTTAGGACAGGGCCAGATGGCTAAGCAGAAAGGGTTGGGTGGGATGAAGCCACATGGAAAGATCTAAGCCTAAATTAGGAATGGTGCACAGAGCTTGTGAGGGGTGTGGAGCTGGTGTTGAGCACGTATACCTCCCTGCCAAAGGGCAGAGTCATGACCAAGGACTTCCTTCAAAGCTTCTTTCTTCCTAGCGGTTCTGAACTCCCCCCACTTGTCACATTCCAGGCCTCATCGGCCTTTGGTGCCACAGTTCTCAGATGTCACCATATTCTAGCTCAGGAAGCTGCTTGGGAAGTGTTTGAGGATGATTAGACTGAAAAGAAAGCAGACTCCACACTACATCCCAGGTGACTGTTTTTGTGGGGGAAGTACTGGAGATTGAATGCAGGGCAATATCCCTATCCCATTTATTTTATTTTGAGACAGGGTCTAAATTGCCCCTGTGGAGACTCCTGCCTGGATCTCCTAAATAACAGCTTACTTTTATTTTTGGGCAATTTAGTGTTATAGGGAGGGGGAGCACTGTGTCAGGCATCAGGTGTTGGGGACAGGATGGTCTGGAGCTTCATACACTCCCGTGTGTTTACTGCGCCTATATAGAGATGCCTAGCAGCTGCCCATGTGACTTCTCCAAGTGAATTCCATCTTTTGGGTCTAGGTTGGGGAGCTGGGCAAAGTCCCAGTCAGCTGTAGAATTCAGGTGTCTCCCCAGGACTCTACTCCTGTCCTCCACACTGGGTAGAAGAAGGCCCCTAGATCTCCTGCTGTCGCTGCCACCGGGTCAGGAGTTCGAGTGTCCAAGGGAACCGCGGAGTCTGGCTAAGGCTCCCGAGCTGCAAAGCCAACCTGCTAGTGTTCTTGGGATGGGATTCCAGTTCCCGAAACTGCCAGAGTGGGGGCGGGCCGGCCAGGAGACCCCGCCCCCAGCCCGCCCCCGGCCCAGGGTGCGAATCCGCTGCCTGCAGGAGGCTGGCGATGCTGGGTTCGCGAGCCCGAGCGGCTGCAGCTGGCGCTGCTTCTGCCCCGCGTGCCCGGAGCGGATTCTGCTCTCGCCGCCCCCGGAGCCCTCGGCGCCCTGCTGAGCCCGCGGCAGCCTCCTCTCACTGACCGACCGGTGCTGCAGGTGCGGAGCAGGGTGGGCTGGGGCAGCTAGGGGCGCCTTCCGCCCGGATGTGGGGTCCTGGGGGTTTGGCTCCCTGGCTTGAGGTTCCGGGCGCAGAGTGCGCGAGGACCGCTAGGGCTCGGGTCCCCGTGGGCTCATTGCGCGCGGGCTCTGCCGAGCGAGGGTGCCATGAGGGGTCGAGCTAAAGTTCCCTTGGCTCGGACGGCTCCGGGGTCGTGGGGGAAAGCCTCTGCGTCTCCGAATTGTGGGAACATTAACCTTTGAAAATTGGAGGTGTCCCATGAGGGTAGGGGCCGAGGGCTGAACCGTCCCCTCCCGGCTTCCAAAGCCGCCTCCAACCCCTCTCCGTTGCCCTAGGGCCCCCTCCCTCCAGCTTGGCAGTCACTAATTTCCATGACAACGAAGAGTTCTTTATGGGCGACAACCCGAAGGGGGGCTGGGCGGGGCTGCTGCGGGGATGGTGGGGGAAAGAGGCTCAAGAGCCCCTGGGGATCTGCACCCCCTCAGCCAGTTGTCAGCTTCCGAGCCTTGTGAGGGCCCGCTAGGGGTCCTGGGTGCAGACCCACGTGCGCAGCGGGGGTGCGGGGCGCTCCCTTTCTTGCTGGGAGGTGCGGGGCTTGGCGCTCACACGTGTGCCTCCCGCATGTGTATTGCTGTGCCAGCGGGGGCGAGCCAGCAGCACTAGGGAAGGGGGTCAGGGTGGCACCACAGTGGGGCCGGGGCTAAGGGTGCAGTTAAAAGGGCACAGTTAGAGCATGAGTTTCTGCTTCCCCACTGTTAATGTCTGGCAGAGACCCTGGGCTCTTAAGTCACATCCCCCCCCACCAGTCTACCAACTGCTTTTGTATGCACCCAATGGGCAAAGCCTGCTCCATTAAGTTCCTTCCTAGAAGCAGTGCCTTCTGCCCTTTGCTGAGTCTGTAGCAGCCTAGCACAGGATCCCTCTCCCCAGGCCCCAGATTTCAGCCTCCCCAGGTACATCTTCAGAGATCAGGTATTCTTCCCCTGTCCCTAAGGTGATTCCTGGACCTCAGTTTCTTCAACTGGCAAATTAGTCTCCACTTCCCCCAGAGTCAGGCTAGTCTCCAGGGTGGGGCAGGGGTTCCCCCTTTCCATCATTTGGTGCCCTAGGCTGGCTTTACTTCATTATTTTCTGCTCCTCCCTAGCCCCATGCTCTGGCACCTTTTGCAGGCAGGCAGGCAGGCAGGCAGTTCCTTGCCCTGGGAGAGGGCTACAGAGTCTGTGGTCTCTGTTCAGGGAAACTGAGGCATGGGAATGGAGGTGTTATGCAGATCCTGTTTCTGGCTCCCCTGGCAAGATCTTGCCAGGTGATTGGTGACAGGAGGAAGCTAAGCTGCAAGAGAGGCTGTGGAGGCAGCAGATGGAGGGTGGCTTTGTCTGGGGGGCCTAGGTACAGCTGGGTTAGCTGAGAGGGAGTGGAAAGGGAAGCAGCCTGACCTCTGAGACTCATTTCTATCTCCTCCGTGTTTTTGCCTTCAACATGTTGAACCTCCTTTGCCTAAGCTTCCCTAGTGACAGGGACAGGCTGGGAACTGCCACAGCTGGCCTCTTCCTCATCAAGGGACCACAAGAAGCTGGCTTCTTTTTGCTATGCTTTCAGTGCCAAGTTCAGGGCTTGTATGGGGGACACAGAAGGGTTCAGTCTCAAAAGTCCAGATAGCAGGTTACCTTGTGGCCCAGGGATTCAGAGTGCTTGCCGATGGTAGCCTGAGGGTATTGCTGAGCACCCCAAGTCCTCTTCAAAACCCTCTACTTACCTTTCCCTTGCTCCACCCTGTGTCTTTGTGCCTTTTCCTCTGTCACCTCCTTGCTCTTCTTCTATCACAGCCTCTGCCTTTGTCTCTGTCCCTCTCTTTTCTTGAGTTTCTCTGTGCCCCCCACCTCCCCTTCTTTGATAGAGACTAGGGTCACAGTACCTATGGGGAAGTAGCCAGGCCAAAGTGTCATGGAATTCTTAAATAAGAGACCTTGATAACACATCTCTCTTCCCCCTCCTCTTGTTTTAAAACTTCCATCACCATAGCAACCCTTTACTCTAGTGCCTTCTGCAGTTCCCCTCCTCCAACCAAAGAGAAGCAGGGCCTCCAGTGAATTCTTTAGAGGTTCAAAGATTAGTACCCCATCTGTGATGGGAGGGCCATTAGTTCTTGACTGCCTGCATGTTGAGGGCTTAACTTTCTGGAAGTAGCACTGGACTGCATGCCAACCCCTAAGATTGGAAAAGATCCCCTCCTCCATACTTTCTCATAAGGTGAAGGGAGTCAGCCCTGGGAACTGGTTTTTCTTTTGGTAACAGGGATCAAACTTGGAACCTTACACTGCCAGGCAGGCGTTTATGCCACTGAGCAATCTCCCCAGTGGGAACTATAGACCGTGCATGGTTCAGGTGGTGGCCTGTCAGGGTTCTTCCCTGTTCAGATGGACAGGAAACTGAATACTAGACTCTGTGCTGGATGCTAGTTAGAGCATTTCCCTGGATGCTATGGCTGAAGCCTCAGCTGTGAATTAGGCAGGGATTGGGCTTCCAGCATGTCCATTTCAGCAGGAGACTCAGCCCTTGTCCCAGAGAGAAGAGAGAAGGGGAGGTGATGGGCTGCCCTAAGGCAGGTGTTCACAGCTGCCACTAAATCAGGAGGTGTTGCCAACAGTGGTTGGAAGGCAGCTGGGAGGCCTCCTGGGGCCCTCCTAACCTCTGTAGATTTACTGCAAGCTAAAGCCCTGCTCCACATGGCAGGGAACCAGGGCAGCAAAATACTCTTGTTTATGGCTATGAAGGATAGAACCAGGCTGACCCCTGTGGAGGAGTGGAGAGGACTCTGAATGTCACAACTCTTGGCCTCTGTTTCACTTAGGCTTCCTCAGGGTCAGACTTGGCTGAGGTGAAGTGGAACCCCTAAAGGACCTCTGGTTACTAGGACACAAAGGGTCTGAGGTTTCAATCCCCAAGGCTGGTGGTCAACACTCAAAAGCAGGCAGTAACTGGGGAATGCTGAGCCCTCTGACTCCCTAAGAGCTGACTAGAGGGCAATGGCAGGGTGGGCTCTGCACTTTTTCTGACATTTCCTTGAATGGTCCCAGGTACATGTTGTTTATTTCCTGCGCATAGAGGGGTGGGAATCAAGTCTCCAGGGAAATGTTTGCTTTGAGGCTCCTGTGCTGTCTAAGAGCCAATGTGGGCCCTATTTGTAGTAGCTAGTAGCGTACAAATCCCTTATAGTTGGGAGGGAGTTCGCCATTGTTTGATGTTGGCTTTGGGGTATGGGGGGTAAAGAAATGCAGACCCTTTCTGCCCAGCCAAAACTGATCTCAGTGCTATCCCTTGGCTGCTTCTCTAGTTTTGGGTTCAAGATCAAGCTAGGAGCTTGGTTTATACAACATACAGCTTCCCAGGGATAGCAGGAGATAAGAGTGGATGGAGGTGGAGGGATCAAAGGTGCTAATTGGGAGCCTGGCCCCCTTTTGTCCTTTCTTCATTCTGGGGCATGTCTAGGGGACAAGTGAGGACAGGCTGAGATCAGGACAGCCATGCTAATAGGTAGGAGATACAGATCTGTCCCTGTTCCAGCACTGAGGTCTGTAAGACATGGCCCCAGGTAGACCATACCATAGGCTTTCTGTGGTAAAGACAGACTCAGGACCAGGCTTAGACCCCCATTAGCATGAATGCATATGCAGAGCCAAAAGCTGAGACCAGGATCAGGGACAGGCATACACAAAACCTCCCACCCACGTCATGCTCACAGAGCTAGAAGCTGTTGGAGTTGGGGGTGGGGAAGGTATCTCAGAGAAAGACCATTTTGCATCTGGCCTTGGAGCATCAGGATTGTTTTAGACAATTGGTTTCACAGACAATCTTATAACGTCAGAAATCACAATGAAAAGAGATTCACACCAGATCTTAGCACCTCAGCTCCTGTGGAGGCTGTTCCACAAGGAAGCCAAAGTGGGCAGTACCTTTGCTAGGGCCCACACTTCCTGCTACTAAGTGGACCCAGAGCTGAAAAGTCACCTGTTGTTGGACTAGGCAGTTGCTAGTTTTTTTTTTTTTTAATGTTATAAATAACTGCTGTGACAAATAGGATTCTGATGGGAAGTTTTTTGGGGAAGGGCATTTGTGTCAGAGGGAATGGTGTTAGCAAAGAAACCCTGCTGGGAGACCTGCAGGCTAAGGCTCTACTCTTGCCCAGTACATGGTCTCCACATTCAACCTGGGGGGGTGGTGCAGCTGCTGCCCATTGGAGTATATCGGGACTGATGCAGCCCTCTTCCCTAGATGTTATGGCATGGAGATGGGTAGCCAGCAATAGTGGGTGGCTGTGCCTCTGCTCTTAGCTGTGAGGATGGAATTCCAGCCATGTGCTCCTCCCCAACAGATATAGAAGTGGAGCTGTGGCCCTGGTGGCAAAGACATACAATTGGTAATGATCTTCAAAGCCTCTTTCAACTGCCTCTGAGGTGCCTCACTAGATGGCTTAAGCTCAAACTTTAATCATGATGATGAAATGTATTAATATTCCCTGAGCCCAGATGAAGGAGGGATGGAATTTGTTTACTAATGTAGAGGGCATATTGAGAGTGGACCAACAGAGCTATGATCCCTGAGAATTGGGTGTCTAACCTATGTCTGCGAGGAAGTGAGAAACAGCCAGGGCTGGCCATAATTAAGACTGGATCCCAGTCTTTGCCCCCTGGTAGCATAGATTTACTATCCAAGCTGCCTTTTCGGAAGATAACTTCTTCTCTAGTACCCTGAGACTGACTGCCTTCAGGAAGGGGAACATCTAGGTACTCAAGGCCCCAGCCCAGGCCCAGCTCAGAGCAGGCACTAGTTGGTATGGAGAGAAACACACCCTAGAGACAGAGCAGATTGCCGTAGCCCAGACTCCCACTGATCAGGCATTATGGAGGCAGAATTGTTTAGGTCTGTAAAGGTCTGTACATAGTCACAGCTTCCTTACCTCTGAACAAGGGCTGAGAATGGCTTTTCTTTTGGGTGCTAGAGAAGCTGCCCAGCATTCTAGATGAGAACTGATCTATAACCGGCAGGGTTGTGGACCTGGGGAGCGCCATACCCCAGGGGCAGAGTGCCTGAAGTCTACTGAGTCAGCTGTAGACTCTGACCAGGTCCTTACACCTGGATCTGACAGCTAGATCCTCTGGGGGATCCCTCCACTGAGGTGTTTGTGAGGCAAGCTTGTCTTGCTCTTGTTGACTATCACCCCTCTGTGCCTCCTGGCAGATCCTTCCCCTCAAGACCCAGTCCAAATGCTGCCTTTCCACCAGATGGTGCTTCTCCCTTAAAGGAACCCCCTTCCCTTCCCCAGCATGATGCCTAAATAAAATATTTACTAAATTAACCAATGGCATCATATTAAAAATTCTAATGGAAAATTAATACTGTAAAATGTCTGACTCTGCCCCCTCCTCATTCAATTTTTTGCCTCAAAGAGAACTCATTTCTTTGATGTCCTTCCAGAAAAGAGTTTGTGAGGCTAGGAAGATGTGATATTCACACTTATAATCCCACCACTGTGGGAAGCTGAGGCAGGGATATCACAAGTTCTAGACCAGCCTGGGTAATTTAGCAACTTAGTGAGACCCTGCCTCAACATGTAAAAAATAAAATAATAATTTAAAGGGCTGGGAGAATAAGAAGAAAAAAACGTTGTTGAGCATACATCAATATATGAACTTTAAAAAGTTTACCCAAAGAGCAACATTCTGCCATTCTGTCCCTTGCTTTTTTTTTTTTTTTTTTTGTCTTTTTGAGACAGGGTCTCACTATGCAGTTCAGGCTGGCCTTAAGCTCACTTTGTAGCTTAGGCTGGTCTCGAACTCACAACAATCCTCCTGCCTCAGCCTCCCGAGTGCTGGGATTACAGGCATGCGCCACCATGCCCGGCTTTGTCCCTTGCTTTTTCATTGAACATCTCTCCTACAGTAGCATATTTCATTTTTCATAACAGCTACAAGCATTCTTTAGTGTGAGTGGCCCTAATATTTAATGACTTTTTATTAATATATACTAAAAAATCTAGGAATGTCCCCAGAATTTGTATGTACATTATTACAGATTGTTAAAAAGCACAAACCTGTATATCACTGGGATCAGAAAGAGGCCCTCCAAGTCAGGGATGATAGTGCACACCTGTAATCCTGGTACTTGGGAGGCTGAGGCAGGAGAATCACTGTGAGTTCAAGGCTATTCTTGTATACATAGCAAGACCTGATCTCAAAAAAAAGAAACCCTCTAGAAGACTTCCATGTCTTAACTCAGTCACCATCCCTCCTTTCTATTAGAAACAGCCATTTGGGGGCGGGGGAGATGGCTCAGTGGACTAAGCGCTTCCCTGGCAAGCGCAAGGGCCTGAGTTCAATCCCTGGTTCTGACAAAAAAAAAAAAAAAAACGGCTTGAGCTATGAAGTGAGCTTAATAATCTTTTTTTTTTGTTTTTTGTCTTTTTGAGACAGGGTCTCACTATGCTGTTCAGGCGGGCCTTAAGCTCACTTTGTAGCTCAGGCTGGTCTCAAACAACAATCCTCCTGCCTCAGCCTCCTGAGTGCTGAGATTACAGGCATGTGCCACCACACTTGGCCGAAGTGAGTTTAAGGCCAGCCTGAACAGCATAGTGAGACCCTGTCTCAAAA